>VZTR01013011.1:469064-517017 GCA_013400775.1 Chaetops frenatus
GACCGGGCGCTGCGTGCGGGCCCGCCCCGGCAACCAGGGGCAGCAGCCGCTCGCCGAGCGATGGATGCGGCGGCGCCGCCTGCGGGCGGCAGGGCCGCGGGGAGGGGTCCCCGCTCCGGGCTGTCCGTGCGGCCGAGGACAAGCGGGTCCTGGGCTGCATCGGGAGCAGCACTGCCAGCCACGCAGGGAGGTGATCCCACCACTCTCGTCAGCCCTACTGAGGCACATGTGGTGTCTCTGTCCAGTTCTGGGCTCCTCAGTACAAGAGAGACAAGAAGCCTGTGGAGCGGCTCTGGTCCAGCGGAGAGCAGCGAAAGAGATGAAGGAGCATCTCTCCTGTGAGAAAAGGCCGAGGGAGCCGGCTCTGTTCAGCCTCAAGAGGAGAGAAGTGACAGGAGACCTCTTTAATGCGTATAAATACCTATGGGAGGGTGCCAAGAGGATGGACCAGGCTCTGCTCAGTGCTGCCCAGCAACAGAACATGAGGCAATGGGCAGAAACTGATGCACAGAAATTTCCATCTGAACATGAGGAGGAACTTGTTTACCCTGCAGGTGACCGTGCACTGGAACAGGTTCCCAGAGAAGCTGTGGAGTCTCCCTCCCTGGAGATACTGCAGAACCATTTGGACACTATCCTGCCCCATGTGCTCTGGCATGACCCTGCTTGAGCAGGGAGGTTGGACCAGATGACCCCTGGTCATATTCTAATTTCAATAACTGTCGTACATCGATCACGTCTTTGCTGAAAAGAGGTGAGTTAATGAATTGTGATAGAAAGAGCAGACGACCCACTGTGCTCCCTTCCAGCCTGACCCGTTCTGTGATTCTGAGTTGATGCCCAGCTGGGTTTCCACAGGTGAGGGCTCGGACCCTGTAAGTTGGAAACGGGGCACCCTCAAAGCCCTCAAGCACTGGTGTTCTCTTCTGCAGCACTGACCTATTCTAGGTGAAGTGTATGGTGAAACCATCCCTCATCGTGGCTGACTCACTTTTAATAAAGTTGTGCACAATTCCTGCAGGGCAAAAAAACCTAAAAGGGTGCTATGCTTAATCTGCCACTTATCCAGATGCTGGGTAGAGGCAGGTATGAAGAAGACTTGTATAAACAAATTAAAATGCTAATAATATTCCCCCAGTGACAAGTACCAGAGTTTATTTCTGCTACAAAGGGCAAGTGGCAGCTCACCAAACACACCTGGAATGAGCTCGATGGTTGCCTGCAGGAAAGGTGTGTGCCATTTCACAGCAAATATTTACAACCCATTAACACGTGCAGTTTAAAAGACCAAGTGAAAATTCCTCTGGGTTCTTTTAACTTTGGTCCCTATTTTCAGAATATATTTTAAAAAGTTAATATTTAACTGCTACTGCTAATATTGACGGTTGTAGAAAACTGACTTCTGGGCGAGGGAGGAAAAAGCAATGGAAGATACATTTTTGCATTTGAGAAACATTCTTGACATAGTTCAATGGGAGTTTGTGGCTGACTTCAAAGAGATAAAATTTAACCCCTTATACTTGGCCTTAAATAGTCAGTTGACAGGTAGATACAAGCCCATGATATTTTGCCTCATATTCAGATTCCCAGAATAAATTTAAAATACTGTAAAAGTTTCCACTTGTCCAAACTGTGAAATATTTTCCTTTATCATGTAGCAGAAAAGTAAATCAAGCATGCAATTATGAGCAAAAAAACCCCACCTTGTTATTTTCTTAAAACAAACAAAAACAAAAAACCCCCAAAACACTCAAAACACACACACAAAAACCCAACCAAAAAAAAGAAAAGAGAAAGGTAAAAGCCAAACACACTGTTAAATGTAAGTGACTTTTAAGGGCTAAATTACACCCACTAAATAATACTTACAAGCCTTCTTATGGATTATTTATCTGATTTTTGGCAGAACAATTATAATCTAAAAGCACCTGGTTTGGGGAAATCCCCAGTATCTACACAGGCTGAGGGATGAACAGATCCAGAGCAGCCCTGCCCAGAAGGATTTGGGGGTGCTGGTGGGTGAGAGGCTGGACATGAGCCAGCCATGGGCAGTCACAACCCAGAAACCCAAACGTGTCCTGGGCTGCATCCAGAGCCCTGTGGGCAGCAGGGGAGGGAGGGGATTCTGCCCCTTCTGCTCTGGTCTGCTGAGACCCTGCCTGGAATATTGCATCCAGCTCTGGGGTGCCCAGCATAGAAAGGACATCAAACTGTAGGAGTGAGTCCAGAGGAGGCCACCAAGGTGCTCAGATGGATGGAGAACCTCTCCTGCAAGGAAAGGCTGAGAGAATTGGGATTGTTCAGCCTGCAGAAGAGAGGGTTTTGGGGTGACCTCATTGCAGACTTCCAGTGCCTGAAGGGAGCCTGCAAGAAAGACCGAGAGGGACTTTTGGCAAGAACGTGTGGTGACAGGACAAGGAGGAATGCATTCAAAGTACAAGAGAGTAGGTTTAGATTAGATATTGGGAAAAATTTCTTTACTGTGAGGGTGGTGGGGAACTGGAACAGGTTGCTCAGAGCAGCTGGGGATGCCCCATCCCTGGCAATCTTCAAGGCCAGGATGAATAGAGCTCTGAGCAACCTGCACTAGTGGAAGATGTCCCTGCCCATGGCAAGAGAGCTGGAACTTGATGATCTTAAGGGTCCCTTCCAACCCAAACTTTGCTATGATTCTATGATTTTATGTTTTCTTCCCTGAACAAATAAAAATGGGCATAAAAGCCATTTTGGAATAACTCAAAGAGCTCTTAAGCCATAGTGGTGACTGTGTTATAAACATATGGAACAAGGCATCTGCTCAGGAAGGGATCTCTACAGAAATGCTGTCCTGTGTATAGAGACTGAAGGACTGAAGGACAAAAAAACCTTTTGAATGAATTTTATTTTTAACAACAATATAGCGAACTCATATCACTAAATAAGCAAATGTGACAGTGATACCAAAAATGGATAGAGGAAACACCTTTTATTCAGGTTCTGTTTCTCTTGTCTACTCTTTAGAACATGCATATGTATTTACTACAAAAAAATGTTAAAAAGCAGTTTTGGCTGCTAATAGCTTTTTTTTTCTTAGCCCTATGATAGTATACTAGTCAGACATCTCTAAGATGAGAAAAAATACAGATGTGATAAAGTGCCACTAGAGGGTTTGGAAAGACCTTTTCAAACCTTCAATGTAGGGATCAAACTGAAGTTTAACTGCTGCATGAGAATACAAGGTAGAATAGCACCTTTGGAATGACAATACTAAAATTTGTGCATGCTTAAATGTTTCTACCATGTATTAAAATAAACTACAATGTCTCACCAATGCGGTGGAGAAAATTAATACATCATGTGTGTTTACAAAATGTGTGTTAGACTCAAGTGAATACAGGCAATAAAATGACACATATCTGTTCTGTAAAGCCAGCATAAAAGGATGCCCTAGATTTTCTTTCCAAGAAAAGTATTGTAAACAAGGGGTTTGGTAGCCCCAGGAATTTTATTACAATTTTAGTTCCTACAGGTTTTTCTCTTGTCTGGCTTGGTATGTATATCTCCTTCTCCACCTGCACTGTTATCTGAAAATCAGGAATATAAACTAGCACAGCTTTTTCTATTCTGTAGTAATAAACTTTTTTTGTTTGTTTGTTTTTATCTTTGGATGTTCCTCTAAGCCTATGAAGCAATATTGCATTTTTCCTCACCTCTGTGGAATGACACATCACAATATTATACCAAAAAGTTACTGGAAATGTTACCCCTCAGAGGGACAACATGGCAACTTTCCACCGGGCTTAAAAATCATGACTCTTCTATTAACAGGAAAAAACCACTTTCGTTTTGGTTTGGTTTGGGTGTTTTTTGTTTATGTTTTTGTTGTTGTTGTTGTTGTTGTTTTTCTGTTTGTTTGTATGAAGAAAGGAACTTGTTAGGATCCAGGCTTTTCCCCCCACCCTTTTTTAACCACTTTTTGCTAAGGCCTTTTGAAGGTGAGAGGAAAACTGAAATATTTCTATCAGCAGATGTGCATAAATGACCTCCTGCAAAGTATCAACATGCTTTTGTTAGTCCTCTAGGTTCATAAATAGAAACAGCAAAAATGTGGATGTCTGCAGTAAAGTTTGTGTCTTTAGTTTTGAACTTGTAAGAGTCCCATGAGGGATAAAAAAGGAGACGTTAATTATTGTGAAAACTTAAGAAACACATTTTAGTGGAAAGTATTTCTGTCTTCAGGAACAATAAATATTTGAGGATCTTGTCATGAGAGTACAATTTATGCATTCAGTGAAACTGAAGCCAGCCTGTGTGATAGCAGGGATCAGACATACATAGTTTTTCTCCAAACAACAGAAGCTCAGGTATGTTAGACTCCTCTTTGTGCTGTATATTAGATAATTTGAAGCAGGCAAAAAATATTTGTGATCTACACTAGATAATCTGGAGCAGGTTGAGACAGCTGGATAAAATCAAACACAGAAGTAGAAAGTATTCTATCATGAGAATCAACTAGGATAAAATTTCATGTAAATTATATTTTCATTAATAATTCAGTTTTTTAAGGATAAAGTTCCTCAGCAAAAATTCTCAGATTTCTATTCAATTAAGATTTTTCTTTGTCTAGAGAGAACCATTAGACTGATATAATGTTGGGTAAAATAAGGTATAATACCACACATTGTCCTTCAGGAAAATAAACTGTTACTGAGAATGCTCATGAAGTAACAATTAAAATTGCTTCCAAAACATGTTTTCTTGTGTGAAATCCAAAGAAGATGGGAAAACTTAGGTTTTCTTTCTTACCACATAAACTGAATTTTCACAATTTTTCTCTTTGTCAAAAATTATATACAAACAAGACCTTTTGGGAAGTTATTCTGAAGAGTAGTTCTGGTATTTACTGGAAAAAAAATCATGGCAAGCTGATGGTGATGCAAGGTAAAGGTAAACATAGGATGACACTACTTGGCAATGAAAGCTATGGCATTTGAAAGAGCATAAAGAAGAAGCAAACACATATGGCTAAGAATGGTTATAAAGGAATATTGCAAACAAAATTATTAATTAACATTTTAGTAATGCAACAGGCCTAAGAAAGGCAGGATGTGAAAAGAATAAATGCTATCTAAATGAAATCAATATAATCAGCTTTGTAGCTGATACAATTGATTATAGGATACTTAAGGAGAAGCCAGAGCAATCTCTGGGCCGTAAGTTATTACCTTCAAGAGTTCCTGATGCAGGAAAGACTGCTTTTTTAAATATTAAAATATAGGATCAGGAAATATGTGAATTAACACTTCCAAGATTCTTGAGCAAATTGTAGAACTCTTTATGAGCACCAAAAGATTAAACAAATCACAGAATCACACAGAACAAAACAGTGTTTATCAAGAAATTTTTGTTAAAAAATTTATAATGGAGTAACTAACCCTAATTTATTCCCTAGCAGCAGACTTTATATCTTGATTTTAACAAAAGTCTTTTGTCTGCATTACAACAGTGGGTATGCTAATTTCATGCCACCCAGTTTCTTCATCAAAATATTGTGTGGGCCCAAGTCAGTTATCTACAGAAGTTCTTAGAAGTGAGCAGTAACCTCTTTATCAGAACTTCCTCTTGATGTTACAGATAAACATTATCAAATTCATGCTACAAGATCTTGCTTCTATTTTCCTATTTGATTGGCACATTATTACCCACTTTTAGTTCTGATTAATCAAATTTCCACATCGATTAATGAATTACTCTGCTCAAGATCACTGCTAGGCTGGCTGGTCTACAATTATATTACATGTTTGTCGTCCTAAAGATGAATTTGCTCCTACAAGATGAATTTTTATTTCTTGATGTGTTTCTCCATTGTAGTAAATTTCACTGTATTGGGTACTCCTCTAAATTCTATATCCAGCTCATTTTAAAAATACATGCTGGACATACATGAGAGCAGAATAATATGTAGCTTGTGGTAAAGTGTTACTTGCCAAATATCACATTAATTCAACCACTTTTTTTTCTCTCATTTTGAATGTTCATTTTAATTTGTGGTACAGTTGTATTCTAACTCAAATGCTGTAAGGCCGGATAGGGAAATAAAATGGACAATGGAGTCCAAGGCTGAGAACAAAAGACTTGAAAAAAAGGAGAGAATATTAATAGTGTTGGTTATAGTGGAGGGAGCCAACACACAATATGGCCATTTGTACTAGGTGTTACTGAAACTCAGGGGTGGGGAGTCCACATTAAAGTCACATTATAAGCAGACTAAGCAATTAGAAGAATTATTCAATAAATGCAAAAAATCACTCAGATTTACTGTAGTTAATTTAATTGGTGTCCAAAGGGGTCACAGCATCATACTTGATACCCTCAGTTTAAGGTCACAAGCTTTCCTAAGGTCTTATGTTGCTCTTCAGTTCCTTCACTGTTACAGCCTATAGGTGTTTTGAGTTGTCTAGAAGACCCAAAGTAAACTGTAATTTCAAAGCTTGGATTACCACCTAGTTGTAAATCATTGGTTATGTTACTTCTTATTGTATCATTTTGTTGTTCTGAATTTTCATCCTGAGTAACCTAAATACACAGATGGGGAACATACAGTGTCACTGGTAAAAAGGAAGTAAAGAAGAGCAGCATGAGTCTACAGTCAGAAATTGTTTTAGCTTAGAGTGGTCCATTGAGTC
Source organism: Chaetops frenatus (assembly GCA_013400775.1). NCBI lineage: Eukaryota > Metazoa > Chordata > Aves > Passeriformes > Picathartidae > Chaetops > Chaetops frenatus. The sequence goes on from VZTR01013011.1 coordinate 475,730, forward strand.
TGATAGCAGGCATGGAGGTATTGTGGAAAGATGAGAAAACAAAACATCACATTCAGTTGTCAAAATATGGATTCTTTTTCCAATTCTGCTGTGCAGCACTAAGCAAACAACTTTTCCTTTGATGCCACAGCCTTTTTGACTTTCCCTTTCTCTGGATAATTGAGATGAGGTTACTTTCACTTCCTTAGAAAATGAAGTTTATACAGCCTTCCTATTTGTCTATTTGTGTGTGTTTTCATAACTTTTCAGCCTATTGGCTGCAGTCATTCTCCCCTCTTCCCTGCCTGCAAATATTAAGTCTCAAAGTCCTACACATTTTGTGAAAATTGGCATCTGAAGAGAGAAGAACCCTCATTCCCACTAAGTGAAAGGTTAGCTATTGAAAGCCAAACTTAAAAAACCCAAACCAAAAAAACCCCAAACTCCTGGTAAATGCTGAGTTTAATCTGTGAGTGTGTACCAGCAAACTGATTAGGACATAGCTAAGGACAACCAACAGCTGCCTCTTATGAAACTGGTGGCTACATTAAAGTTATTTGGAAAGATAAAGGAATGATAGGAGGAATGGTGTGGGAACCAGGTGCTAAAAGATACAGGACACAAGCCTGTCGTAAAATCAGCTTTTTCGGTTTAACAAATACCAAGACAGTAGGTGCCACCCTCAGTACTCGTGTGTTAACAAGATGATAGAGGAGGCAGATTTATTTGAGGATGTGTGAGCAAAGCTTCAGGAAACACCTGTTGTAACTAAGGCGCGGAGTGACCAGCGTCTGGTTCCTCTGAGGCATTGATCAGTCTCTCCTTTAATAATACCCACCAACAGGGAACAAAGCGAGACACGAAGGTTGTTACCGAAGGGCGTAACAGGTAGAAACCATCCGGCCGCGTACGCGACTGAAGAGAACGGGAGACGGTGTGGTCTGCCCATGAGGAAGCGCACACTCGCCTCGGCACACTCGTCCTGCTCCTGCCACCCACCAGGAGCTCCTTTCCTCGCGGTGGCCCCAGAGCCGCGCTCCTCTTCCCGCATTGCCGGAGGCCGCGCAGGGATGGCCGTGGCCGCGAGCGCAGCCGGGCGCGGGGTCCGAACGAACGCGGGGTCCAAGCAGACGGGGGTCCCGCCGGCGNACTGTATTGGGTACTCCTCTAAATTCTATATCCAGCTCATTTTAAAAATACATGCTGGACATACATGAGAGCAGAATAATATGTAGCTTGTGGTAAAGTGTTACTTGCCAAATATCACATTAATTCAACCACTTTTTTTTCTCTCATTTTGAATGTTCATTTTAATTTGTGGTACAGTTGTATTCTAACTCAAATGCTGTAAGGCCGGATAGGGAAATAAAATGGACAATGGAGTCCAAGGCTGAGAACAAAAGACTTGAAAAAAAGGAGAGAATATTAATAGTGTTGGTTATAGTGGAGGGAGCCAACACACAATATGGCCATTTGTACTAGGTGTTACTGAAACTCAGGGGTGGGGAGTCCACATTAAAGTCACATTATAAGCAGACTAAGCAATTAGAAGAATTATTCAATAAATGCAAAAAATCACTCAGATTTACTGTAGTTAATTTAATTGGTGTCCAAAGGGGTCACAGCATCATACTTGATACCCTCAGTTTAAGGTCACAAGCTTTCCTAAGGTCTTATGTTGCTCTTCAGTTCCTTCACTGTTACAGCCTATAGGTGTTTTGAGTTGTCTAGAAGACCCAAAGTAAACTGTAATTTCAAAGCTTGGATTACCACCTAGTTGTAAATCATTGGTTATGTTACTTCTTATTGTATCATTTTGTTGTTCTGAATTTTCATCCTGAGTAACCTAAATACACAGATGGGGAACATACAGTGTCACTGGTAAAAAGGAAGTAAAGAAGAGCAGCATGAGTCTACAGTCAGAAATTGTTTTAGCTTAGAGTGGTCCATTGAGTCTGATAGCAGGCATGGAGGTATTGTGGAAAGATGAGAAAACAAAACATCACATTCAGTTGTCAAAATATGGATTCTTTTTCCAATTCTGCTGTGCAGCACTAAGCAAACAACTTTTCCTTTGATGCCACAGCCTTTTTGACTTTCCCTTTCTCTGGATAATTGAGATGAGGTTACTTTCACTTCCTTAGAAAATGAAGTTTATACAGCCTTCCTATTTGTCTATTTGTGTGTGTTTTCATAACTTTTCAGCCTATTGGCTGCAGTCATTCTCCCCTCTTCCCTGCCTGCAAATATTAAGTCTCAAAGTCCTACACATTTTGTGAAAATTGGCATCTGAAGAGAGAAGAACCCTCATTCCCACTAAGTGAAAGGTTAGCTATTGAAAGCCAAACTTAAAAAACCCAAACCAAAAAAACCCCAAACTCCTGGTAAATGCTGAGTTTAATCTGTGAGTGTGTACCAGCAAACTGATTAGGACATAGCTAAGGACAACCAACAGCTGCCTCTTATGAAACTGGTGGCTACATTAAAGTTATTTGGAAAGATAAAGGAATGATAGGAGGAATGGTGTGGGAACCAGGTGCTAAAAGATACAGGACACAAGCCTGTCGTAAAATCAGCTTTTTCGGTTTAACAAATACCAAGACAGTAGGTGCCACCCTCAGTACTCGTGTGTTAACAAGATGATAGAGGAGGCAGATTTATTTGAGGATGTGTGAGCAAAGCTTCAGGAAACACCTGTTGTAACTAAGGCGCGGAGTGACCAGCGTCTGGTTCCTCTGAGGCATTGATCAGTCTCTCCTTTAATAATACCCACCAACAGGGAACAAAGCGAGACACGAAGGTTGTTACCGAAGGGCGTAACAGGTAGAAACCATCCGGCCGCGTACGCGACTGAAGAGAACGGGAGACGGTGTGGTCTGCCCATGAGGAAGCGCACACTCGCCTCGGCACACTCGTCCTGCTCCTGCCACCCACCAGGAGCTCCTTTCCTCGCGGTGGCCCCAGAGCCGCGCTCCTCTTCCCGCATTGCCGGAGGCCGCGCAGGGATGGCCGTGGCCGCGAGCGCAGCCGGGCGCGGGGTCCGAACGAACGCGGGGTCCAAGCAGACGGGGGTCCCGCCGGCGAAGCGAACCCGCGNGGCGGGTGGTGCCGGAGCGCGGTGAGCGGGGCCGGGCGCGGGATGCGAGGAGGCGCCGCCGCCGCCCTGCCCCCTGCCCGCTCGCAGCCAGCGCCCCAGGAGGAGGAGCAGCAGGAGGAGCGGCAGCAGCAGTAGCAGCTGCCGCTGCGGTAGCATGAGCGGGACAGGCGCTAAGCAGCCCCCCGGCGCGGGGTCCGCCGCGGATCCCGCCGCGGAGAACGAGCCGACTGCGGACCCTGTGCCGGAGTCGCCTCCACCGCTGCTGAGCGTGGACGTGACGGGATTGGTGTCGCAGTTTGCGAGGAGCTTCGTGCTTATCTTCCCCGTGTATGTGCTGGGCTACCTGGGGCTGAGCTTCAGCTGGGTGCTCATTGCTCTGTGCGGGCTCTTCTGGATCCGCAGGCACCGCGGCGGCAAGAGCTCCCGCCTGGGCCGGGCGCTCGCCTTCCTGGAGGACGAGGAGGAGGCGGTGCGGCTCAGCGTCTCCTCCGCGGATCTGCCTGCGTGGGTGAGTGGCCAACACCCTTCGGCGCTGCCGCGGGCACCCGCGCCCGGCGGGCCGGGGCCTGTTACCTCCCCGGGACCTGCGTGACACCCAGCCCCGCGGCGGTCCCCCCCGCCCCGGACTGCGCCACAGGCCGGAGGCCGGAGCCCCAGAGCCGGCCTGGCGGGAGGGGTGAGGGCATTGTATCTCCCGCGCCCCGTGGCTGCTTGTCCCGGTTCGCCAGCCTCTTCCGAGACGGTGTTCAGCGGCGGGAGCAGGCGGGCAGCGTGTCCTTTCCCTCCCTCTCTCCCTCTGCCGGGGTGGCCTGTCCGTGTCCCCCCCGCCCGCTCCGCTGCGCCCGCGGCGCTGACGGCGGTGACAGCTTGAGCCTGCCGTGGCCGGGGTTTCCCTCGCAGAAATAAACTTTGCTGCAGGGTTTGGGTTTCTTTCCCTTCAGGTGCCAGTGACGCGCACGGCTTGGCTCTAGCGCCGTCTCTGCAGAACGCGGATGTCGCGGTTTGGGCCGTTCCTTTGAAAGTTGAGATGAGAGAGAAGTAGAATCGGGCTCCTAACGTTGTTCGGGATTTCTGTAAAGTGTTACCAAATGGGGAGTGAAACAGAAGCGATGTGGTGTTTCTGAGTGGTTTCAGGGCTGTGACATGAGGACTAAGGTACAGGGGCTGTGGTGGCTTTATTTGTACATTGATGTAGTGGGGTTTTTAAAATGCTTTCTCCAAATCTTCCTTTGTAAGTTTCTAATAGGTCTTCAGAACTAACATTACTTACTTTTTTTTTTTTTTTNTCCAGCTTCAAAGTTGAATACCTTTTGTTTGTAATTTCTCCCTTGGAGGATTAGCGATGTTTTTGATGCGGCTGCCAGCTGCCAGTGCCAGTGTGCATCCAGGCCTCTCTGTGCTCTGCTCTGCCCCCGTGATGTGCTGTGCAGAGCTTGCTCCTCTCTTAGGGCCCATACTCAAAGTCCTGAGGGTTTCTGCTGATTCTTCCCGTGCGATTCCTTTATTGACTGCTCTTTGCTCCTGACCTATAGTCACTCCATCTCTCCTAGGAGCTCTTTGCAGTGACTGTGCATCCAGCAGTGTTGAGATGATCAGAATCCAAGTAGCTGTTTTCGTGTGATCAGATTGCAATACCTGATGTGACCTGTTCTAGCTCTACTAAGGAAGTTATAGGAGAGAATAGAGTGGGTAGGTGTGAGACTGGAGTCTTTTACTCCTCTTTAGTCATATCTTTTGCCAAAGTTTTGGTGTACAGGGGAGATTAAATGGTTTTACATCTTGAAGCGGAAATGTGAGTCTCAAATAATGTAGTTAGTAGCTCTTAGTTACCTGTGTGTTGTGTTCGGTTTTTCCTGTAATCACACAGCAATATAATGGAAGTGTTCTGATTCCATGCATTTAAAATTAATTAATTGAAGCTAGATTTGTAGTGGAGGCTTGTATTTAGTAACAGTCTGCTGGTAACTAAGCCATAGATATTCAAGCTTAGTGCTGTATGTAAGTTTTATTTTAAGTTGCAGTTCATTACTTATGATAAAATAGCAGTTAATTTCTTTGTGGCATTGTCCAAATAACTAAAGATTTAGAAAGGGGCCTCCTGACTGAAGTCAGAGGCAAAAAAAGTCAGGTGCTAGCTGCAAGCACCTGCATATATCCTATGGCATTGTGAGAAAGCAACTGATCAATATGCAGGTTTCCCAAAATCTCACACACCAGTTGGCAGATGCATTGTGAATCACTGTTGGTTGGTTTGGGGTGTAGATTTAAAATTCTTTTCTCCTTCTTAATCAATGTTCTTACATTTTAAAGGTCTTGGTTCTTTTCTTTCTGCTGATGTATTTGCTATGTTCTGGAAGCATCATTCTTTCAAATAAAAGTAGCTTCCACATTAAATTTAATCTGGAAACCAGAAGACTTCTGAAAACTGAAGACCTGCTTAAATCACAACCGTTCTTCAGTGTCTGCTGTCATAGTCCTTAGGGTTTATATGAGTCTTATGCTGCTTCTGTAATGTCTTGAAAAACTGCTGTTCTTCCTTCTGCATTATGTGTATTTTCCTGGAGATTTATGGATTTCAGTCATATTTGAAATAAGAGCTACTGGATGGAACTTGACATGTCTAACAGGGATCAGCTTTATCCATATCAGTGTGAACTCCAAATTGAAGTATGTTCCCTTGGGTTTTTGATCATGGAAATAAATTTTTAATTGCTTGAGTAGGACAATGCTGTGTTTTAAATATGGGAAACTTTGTACTCTTCTGGAACTAATACTGAGGTGTAATAAACCATTTTTCAACTAAAATTATGTGATATCTCAAAGATTTATTTGACATGTGATGTCTTCCTGTGCCCTTGATTGGAGAAGAGCTTTAGCTTTGTGTGTTAGGTATGATTCCCTTTCCCCTGCACACCTTGGTATTGTCTGTTGCTTTAGTGGTTCATATTAAATACTCAGTAATACTGCATTGAGTTATTTATTTTTAAGAAAGTGATTATTTTAGGAGAATGCTTTTCTGCTTGCAATATGCTCAGTTGTAGTGTGAAAATGATACTGCTATGCCACCACACTAGATAGAGTTTGTAATATTAATTATTAGTTTCCTAAATTAGATTTACTTCTTCCATGAGCAGGTGGTTATATAGCAGGAATATTCTGTACTATGCATGTAAAATGAATTAATTCAACATGAATACAAGATATGTTACTTAAAATGTTAGCACAGAATTAACTACAAAAAAGTATGCACTGAAAAATACTGCGTTTACTGTCTTAAAAAATAAGATCTGTTCTCATAGACTTGCTAACGTAGTTATAGCTCTTCTGTGTGTTTGAAAGGTGTCATGGATTATATGGGGTAGGAGGGAGCAGAGGTGGGTGCTTTTCCAAATAATTTAGAACTAAGCAGCAGAACTTACAATGAGAAAGAACTGGAGATGAAAATTGTCTTTACATAAAGACATTTTAAGACATGAAAAGGTCTTACGAGAAAGACATTTCCCCTTTATTTGCAGCGTTTTTAGGCACCAGATATATTTTATGCCAAAATGAATGTAATTTAGACACAAACTTATATAAGGAAAGTGACAATTTTAGTATCACTACATAGAGGAGCAAAGGTAGGAAACCAAGAGTCTAAGTTTTTAAAGGTCAGGTATTGTGTTGCCTTTTATTTTAAAATGGTAATGGAATTTAATAATCTAAGGAGTATAACAAAATTACTTTGTTCTTTCTCAGATCAGCCGAAAAAGTTAATCTAATTTTTCCATTTTAGGGGTGGTTCTTGTTGCTCAGTGCCACTTTCATAACATGCCAACATATCATGTTTAACATGTTTTTTGATTAGTGAAGCTTTGGCTCCTGTTTTCTTCAATATACAGATAAAAAGCCATGCTGAATTTGTTTGCCCCAGATTAAATGTAAATTTGGCCTGCTACCAGGAGCTGTATCTGTGTGCAGTCTGTCAACAATCAGCAGATGACCAAAATAGGAACAAATCTTAGGATTTTTAAAGAATTGATTCTGAAAACAGATTTAGACAATTTTTTGTAATCCTAAGTATGTACTATACAGAAACTGAAATACTGTATGCAATTGTAATAAAAGTAGTGACACACTAGAACATTAATTACAAGTCTGCTGTGCCATTTTGGGTCCTACACACTTGCTTAAGTTTCTGCTCTAGTTTGGAGTGATTTTTATGTTGGTTTTTGGTTTGGTTTGGGGGGTTTTTTCCTCTTTTTTAATTTTCTGATCTACTTAAGAAAAAGTAAAAAATCTGCCTAAACCTAAATAGGTGTTGTCACTTTCTAAATTAAACAGATTTGCTGCCCTTTTGTAAAGAAACCTCATAGGTCTTCTTTTTCTTGGGAAGCTGTATGAAGTTCCTACAGACTGTGAGTATTGTGGGTCACCACTGAACTGCTGTATCACTGCTACACCTAGAGGAAGGAGATGATGTCCAATTATAGGGTTAGAGCAACAAAGACACTGGTTTTTCACTGGTATTGGAAAGGCAGAGCCAGTGTTTGTGGAAGAAAAGTGGTTTGGTAGCTCTTTATAAGGTGTACTGAGTGACATTTGCAGAGAAGGTTAAGGTAGCTATGCTCTTATGCCTGTTTGATAAGAAGATTTGTTAATGATACAGAGCCAAAATTGCTAACTAGATCTTAGATTGTTCAGGACAGGAATCTCCAAAGAGTGCCTGATGATGAATGTTGTGTACTCAGTAAACCTGATAAACAGATGGACTTCTGCAATATAGTGTGTGTTATTTGCTATACAAGAAGATGTTCCTCTTGTTCTACATCTGGTTCCTGCTGTTATTGCTGTAGCTGTAGGAACTGTAGGAGGGTTTTTCTACAGTATATGAAATGTGAAGGCACTGAGACATTTTGACACATTCTTCTGATCCTTTCTCCAACTTAGCTGAGCATGTTAGATTGAATTTACCAAGGGATGATTTCTAAAAAAAATTACTCTCATCTACAGTAACTTAGTGCTAAGCAGGATCTAATCAGTTTGGGTGGTGAGTTTGGGTGGCCATTGCTCTGAGCTGCCAGACTGCATCTGGAAAGGGTGAAGAGGTGTGAGTAAGAATAGAGTAATAACTTGTGAGTACTTTACAGCTGAACTCTGTGTCCTTCTTCTGCCTGATTATTTTTTATTTTAAACTGCCTTCTGTTCTAGCTGATTCATACTGTATGAATATGTACATATGTGTATTGTCGGTTGTGTGTGTTTTTGTGGTTGGGCTTTCTTCTTAAAGAAGTTTTATTTGGTTCAGTATTATTTCTTGAAATTTAGGTAGCTTGAGTGACCTCCTAAGAGTACCCCATAGTTAGGAGAAATGTAGATGATGGATTTGGGAATGGAGAACCAAAGGAAAAAAAGATACTGGACAATTGATCCTATCTAACTGTTTCTCAGAGTTTTCAGGTTGAGTATGTTAAAGCTATGCTGAGATGATGTCCGTCCCAAAATACCTTGTCTCATGTAGTAGTGTGGTGAGCCTCGTTAAGTGATTCATATAGAGAGATCCCTTTCCAAAATATTTATGGTAGAAACCCATATGCTGAGTTGATGTTTGTGAATATGATACCAAACTACTAAAGAAAAACATCAGCCTGAAAGTATTAGTATGCCTCATGAACTCTTTGTAAGTGATACAGGCTTTCTGAATATGTAACACATTCTTTCTTCATCTAACGAATTATTATTACATAAAAATTACTACTGAGTTTTGGGACTACTACAAATGTTCTTTACATATGTAGTTGGTCTGAAGTAGGGAAGATGTCTACAAGTGTCTTTAGGTTTTTTTTGTTTGCTTGTTTGGTATTTTTTAATTCTGCATTTTAGTCCACTAGTAGTTGTTTCCATGCCTAAGTGCCGTTGCATATAAGGACTGGCCCAGCTTTAACCATATTTGAAAATGCAGGAGTCAGAAAGATCATGTCTGTAAAGACTGAAGTTTTGTGGAAGAAAAAGAAATCTAAGATAACAGTTGACCTTTTCTGCCTCTTCTTCAAGATTCTTCTCACTTTAAATTACAACTGCTTTTTGAGATAGTTGGTGTAGTTGGTGTATCATAGTATGGTGGGGTATGCAATCTCAGATTTTTTTATTTTTTTTTTTTTACATGAGAGCTTTCTGGAAAATAAAGTTGCATCAGGATTATTGTCAAAACATTTTCATTGCAGTTTATAGTAATGAAAGCCTGTTTTATACATTTGAAGTATTCAAGACAGTTCTTTGGTGTCCTATTCTTTTTCTCCAGAATGAAAGAAGAGGTGGCATGTTATTTGTGAAGATAAAGTTCTTTGACCTAAACTTTGATATAAACCTAATTATTTGTCTCCCATTTATCGATTCATCACTAGTTCTCTAGTTACTGAAATTGCCTTTGGCATAACTTCTTTTGAGCTTTACTGGCCATATACCCATACTGAATCTGTTTGTTTTTTTAAAGCTTTCTTTCAAATAATAGCAAGTTTTAAAAGAATGCCAATTGCTCAGTATGCTCTGTAGTGTCTGAAATGAGTTTGTCAGAGTCTTAAAATAGTATATAATATTGTGAAAGCAAAAGTTAATGAGTATGAATTAATCTATACCTCTGATTTGGTATGTTTTGATATGTAGATAAAAGGAAATCAGTAAAAGAATATGGTTCTTCTGGACGTGCTAGAGAAATAAAATATTTGATATGAGATGTTGCTAGTTTAGATACAGAGTTGTTTGACCTGTGGTATCTTATCTTTGTCTTTGCCTTTCTCTACTCTTGGATGGTATAAATTAAATCTGATACTGCCCTTTCCTAAGAAGTGGAGAATGGACACCCCACCGTGAGCAGGGGCCATCTTCTAAGGGTTATGGACCAAACTTGAAAGGGCAGCAGAATTTCAAATGCAGGATGTGTAGAGCTGCTTTTGCACATTCAGGGTAAATACTGCGCCACTTCAAAGAAGAAAATTAAATCCTTATCTTTGGCTGCTATTTGTGAACTCTTAATGAAAATAAAGGCTATATAGAGCTGGTGTGTTCAACATAGAATCAAATGTGAATAACAGTGGGGAAACAGTATTTTGATAAGAATAGGGGGAGAGTGTTTTTATTTAAAACTACTGCTTGCATTCAGTAAATTCTGAAACTGAACTGTTTAGAGAAGTCTGACACTTTATCATTTATGTAACTTTTAGATCACATGGCACTTTGATTCTGGGTAAGACTTTTTTCAGTTGAATGAGGAGAGAGTTCTGTGAGGTTTAGAAAGAAAATGTTTGATAAGAAACAATAGGGAATTTGCCAGAAGTGTGTGAAATGGCGAAACCCAGTTGCCAGATTTATGTGTGTGACAGATTTTGTAGTTGTCCAAGATAGCATGAACTGATCCAGGACCCGTCTTTGGTTCCATCTGCCATGCACTAAATGCTTTTCTTGTTTCATAAGAAAAAAAAAAAAAAGAGGATCTGTACTTTCATTTCTTAGATAGTCTTAATTTTTTTTGAGGAGGCCTTGACCTCTCAAAGTTCTGTTGAAGGCAGGTAGGAAAAGATGATAGGGTAATTAAAGATGTATGTTTCTTTTTTGAACATGACTAACTTAAATTTGTTGGGGTTTTTTCTGGCATATGCCATGTTCTCTCTGTTTCTTAGCTGACAATAATGGATCATCAAGAGTGGAAAGAGAGATTGTACAAACTTGCCCCATCAGCTAGGGAAGTATCTGATAGTAGGCTTCTACTCCATTGACTAGAATTAATTCAGATTTAGCTTTCTTTGTAAGGACTTCTCATTACAAAAGTGAGGTTCAAGAATTAGAAATCCTTGCCTTGCTAAATCTGTTCCATTTACCTCAGCTTTTCAAGATACTTTTTGATCCCTTGTTCCTTTATAAAGGCCTGTATAATTTCCATCCTAATGCCAAGGTTCAGGTGAGAAGCTGTGTGCCATCTTCTCTTGAATTATTCAGTCGCCTGGGAGAGGGAGGAAAAGAGATGCTTGTCAGCCTTCTTGCACATAATTTGATCCCCATCCCCAGCCTACTTCTAGTAGGTTTTATTCCTAGTGTTTTATTCCCAACAGCTTTACCAAGCTTCATGTACCATTTTTTTAGTCTTTGTTACATTGGTAGAGTTTTTATTTCCTTTCATTTTAAATGGCACGGGGTTTGGTTGATTGGTTTAGTTTTGTTTTCTCTATGTGCTTCTTGTGATACAGTTAAAGTTAGAGCAGCAGCAAGAATTTTAAAGCTTCTTTCTACTTGGTCCTTATTTAGAAGAATTAAAATTTTATTTGTAGGCTCTGCTTTGCATTCCTGTATGCTTGTTGCAGAGAGGATTGGGGGTAATAAAAGGGGCTAATTCTGCAGTTTAAAAATGAAGCAAATGTGCACTCCTGACAAAAAGGATGTTCCTCATCCAACTGCACTTTCCCAGTGCCACCTTGTGCCAACATTAGAATTTGCTTGGCTAACTAATTGTGAGTTTTCTGCCAAGTTGGGTGTTCAGCTGGATGAGTTTCATGAGTTTACTGTGAGACCACACAAGTGCCAGCGCCTACAAAAGGGAGGTAGCGGAAGCCTGTGCTCAGGTTTAGTGTGAGATGGAGCAGTGGCCTGCACAAAGAGGCTCTTCTTAGAGAAAGGGTGGCAAATAATGCTGCTGAGGTATCTTTGTGGGGAAGCAAAGTTTGAATGGAGCTATTTATAATGTCAATTAGCATATCTGACTGCTTTTATAACACTTTAACAGATGTGTTAACATATCTAATCATCAGGCATATAAACTCTCAGTATTTTGATTCAGCTTAAAAGTTGACCCTGTTTTTAGTGTGTGGTTGGATTGGTTGAATTCCAGAAGTTTCTTCTTACCTGAATTAGTCTATCAAATTTCATTTTAAGTTGTCATTTAAGTTAGCTTTCAGTCTCAAGTTATGGCTTACAAATGGTAAGAAATCTTTTCTGCATAAAATACAAGTATCGCTTAAATATTTAGTGTACTAGCAAGAAAAAAGATTTAAAAGAGGCTATCTTTAGAGAGGTATTCTGTTGGAAGTAGTGACAACTTTTAAATCATCCAGATGCCTGTCAAATAAATAGATAGTATTAAAAGTTCTGTGCAGCAAACATTAAAACCACTGGTTTTCAAATGGAACTCCTGTTATATAAATAACCTTTATAAGACCTTCCCATATAATGAGTCATTGCACAAAGTTTTATCTGCTACACCCTGATGTGACTACAAAATTCTCCTTAAGAGCTGAAAATCTGAAACAGGACTAATGGTTTTCAGCTGAAGCTGTCTGGATTTCTGTACCATGTTGTTGTTACTATCTAGAAATACGAAACTAGTTTTACTTGGCTGAAAATAACTGTCATATGACAGACAAGAATTGTATTGTCATTTGCCTGTCCTTATCGTATAGCAGCATGGGTTGAGTTTACATTAGTTCAGTTGCAGCACTTTTACCTGAGAGATTTATATTTGCAATGTAAATTGCATAACTTTTGGCATCTGTTTTTGTGAAAACTTCAGTTGATTCTAGTACAGGCTACACTATTGTTTTCATAACCTTTCTTTGCATTCCTTTAATTAGATACTGGCTCAGTGTATTATCCAAATCGACTGAAATAGTTTCCTCTGAGAAATTTTTGAAAGATGCAGGATTGTAAAATTAAGTGTATTGACAATCCATTGTCTTGTATTCTGTCGTTGTCAGTCCTTAGAGGGAAGGTGAGAAGAAAGCGAGTGAATGTCTAAGAATGCAGTGTCTTCCTGTTTCATTTTTAAAAGTAAACACAGGATATGCTGAAGCATGAAGGTAGCTGTAAAACCTTGATTGCTCTGATTTGAATTAATTATGCAGTGTTATGATACACACTTCTGCTCTTAAAGTTTGTAGGTGATCTTTTTTAAAATAGCTTACTGAAAAAAACCCAAATTGTGTAGAGGAAAATCTTGTGGGGAGAACCAAAATGGAACTTCACAGCTCAGGAAGCTCACAGATTGCTTTATATTTAAGTGTTATTACTGCTTCTTTGTACTATGTAGTTTTTCATGCCTTATTTCAGATCTGCATAGCCTGATAGAAAAAAACCTGTGTCTGTACTTTCTCAGATGCCCTTCTTCACGTAGCATACTCTGGAGAGTAGTGAGTAAGTTTACAGCTTCACATCCAAAAGTTTGACAAGATCTCTTGTGGCTTTTTTCTGCAGGGAAGAGTGTTAGAAGACATGCTCTGAGCTGTGAGTTTTTGTGCAGACTTACAGGGCAAAATCTCAGGACTTGTTGGTATTTAGTATGTTTGAGCTCTCTGCATGTTTGAAGCTGACTGTTAATGTAATGAATGTATGATACTTCAAATGAGGAAATGTCTTCTCTTCATTTGTTAATATTTCCTAAAGCACTAAGCTTGCTGGTCCAGAATTTTGAAAAATTGTAGTTTGTTTTGAGGCAAGTCTTTCCTCCTCCCCCAGGCTGTTGATTCATCTTGCTAATTGTTGAACTAGAATGCTAAATTCTCTCTTGTGTGTGGCTAGGAAGTTGTCTTAGTCTAGTAATAAATTTTATGATGCAGACTAAATTTATATCCTAAAATACGGTGTTCCTCACTCAATGCCTTCCTCCTAAAATACTTGAACTAGAAAAAGAACGTTTTCCCACCCACNTGATAAGAGAGTGTTTCATGGGGAGGAACAGAAAAACAGTGCTCAGTCATCTGACTTGTATGTGTTAAAAGAATATTCAATAGAGATTAATATATTAGATTCAAATGTAGTAATTTCTTTTTCTGTATTTGTTCATGCTAATCTTTATATTGGTTTAAATTTTAGGGAAGATATTTGGGCTTTTGAAGGTGTTTGGGTTTCTTTTTTCTCTTAAGGGTGTGCTAGGTATGAGTGTTGATGTGAATGTGCCTAAACTGTTCATGTTCATTTGATAAAATCACTTATTTCTGTCATGTTCGTGCAAATTATAAAATTATAATGAGAACTAATTTCTACTACATTTGGCTATGTAAAAAGCTTTTTAAAAGTTGCATGTAATATGTGCTTGTGTTGTTTTCACGTCTTAACATAGATGTCTAATAACAGAAAACATATTTGCCAACAATTGTTTTTCAAGCCCTTTGTGTTTTGAAAGTTTTGCAACATGACATTGTTCTCCCATGTATCCTATCTTTCTTGTATTCAAGTGAATAACCAAAATGTTACCAATCTGTTCCTTTTGTTACTTTTGATTTACCAAAGGAAAAGCCCTAATGCACTTTGCTCTTGTTAGTTCATTAAGGTGATCCATTACACACAACCATAGCGACACCTGAAAGTAGATCTAATTGGAAGTTCTTTAGTTTACAAATAAAGTTTTCGTATAAGAATGTGTACTTCATTTTGCTGTTTGGGAGATGAGGAACTGCAAAACTGTTCTTTTAAACAATATTTCAGTGTTCAGTGATTTGCTTCCAGCACACACATATTGTTACTGGTCTACCTGCTGCCTTTATACTGAGCTCTTTGGTTTTCTGGGACAGCTGGAGAGGAAGCCTGTTGTACTAACACCATGAGAGTAAATCTGACCAAGTGCTTTAACCTCTCTTGGGCTTGGGGAGAGGGCCTGCATGATGGTGTTCTGTGTACGGTGCAGTAGTGGCAGGCAATTGTAGGTGGCAGTTCTTCTAGACAGGACACTGTCCGCTAATGGACAATTTTAGATGATGTTCAGACATTTACAATGGGAAATGGGCAATAGGAAATCTTGAAGGGATACTGCAAGACAGTCTGTATTGGCTCTGGTGGGAGACACCTAAACTTTCATCTTCATTCACTTAGGGTAAGTTTGGTATTTGGGATGTAAAATATTTGGCAGATACTTTGTAGAACTTTTTACCGTACTAAGCGGAAGCATTTGTTGTTGAAGGAAACTCTGCTAAAGGAATGGAAGTGATTGTGGCTTTAAAGCATTTATCCTTGACTGAAATAACATTGATTCACATCCCTGTCCTCAGGGTGCAAGCTGGTAAACTATAGGTTCAGTTTATTGGAGAGCAGTAGAATGTATCCATTCACTGGAGAGAGAAGATTAGTTCATCAGTGTTCTTAAAATTAATGGGTTTTAAGCTCTGACAAATCACTTCGGAATTTCCTTTGCAACAAAGTTCTGATTCCTGATTCCCATGTAACACATAAGATTCTAGTTTAGTTTTAACCTGTAAGAACTTAACAAGGTCATTTGCTTTCTTGCTGGAGACTTGCAGTACTTGGGGAAATGGTTTTTCTTTTTGTCAACCCCATTTGTCTTGAGGGTTTTCATTCGGTCTAGTTTTTTTTTTTTTTCTCAGCAAAGTTATGAAGTCCAGCTCTCTTTCTGCTACTGTGGTTGTTTGCGTTGTCAGCCACATGGAAATAACATTCCTGTCTGTCATATTGCAGTGGAGAACACAATCTAAAAGTAAAGCTCTTATGTTTTGATCTCCCACTGAGTAAGTAAAATAGAAAAAACTCTTGGCTTGGAGCAGTTCAGATTAGTCAAGGACGAGGGGTTTGAGATGTCACTATTTTAAAAGAAAGTAACCGTATAAGCTTGTGACAATTGAAGTAAATTTATTAAAAACCCCTTTTTTCCCAAAATAGTTTACAAGTTCATTTCAATTGTTGTGGTTTGACCCTGGCTGGAAGCCAAATGGCCACCAAAATTTTTCTATCACTCCCCTCCTCATTGAATGGGGAGAAGAATGCAGTGGGAAAGTTTGAGGGTTGAGATAAGGACTGGGAGAGACATCACTCACCAGTTACCAACATGGGCAAAACAGAGAAATCAACTGAGATTTTTACCAATCAAATCAGAATAGGATAATGAATAGTAAAACAAATATTAGAAACACCTTCCCCCTACCTCTCCCTCATTCCTGAGCTTCACTTTCTTCCTGACTGACTACTTCCTCCTCCACAGACTGCAAGGGAATCTCAGCTCTGGCACCTGGAGCACCTCCTCCCCTCCTTCTTCACTGACCTTGGTGTCTGCAGAGTTGTTTTTCTCACATTCTCACTCTTCTCTTCCTATATTTAGGAATAATTTTTTTTCCTGAAGTAAGTTATCTCAGAGGTGCTGCGACGGTTGCTGCTGGGCTCAGCCTTGGCCAGCAGTGAGTCCATCCTGGAGCTGGCTGGCACTGGCTCTGTTGAGAGGGAAATAGGGAAATAACTCGCTCTGTAGAGAAGGCTTCTGGCAACTTCCCACCGCTGTGGCCCTAGCCCTCCCTCTGCTCCCAAAACCCTGCCACACAAACCCAATGCAGTCTTAAACTGTTCAGTTAAAAGAGATGTCTTCAATGTATTTTTTAAAAATGAAAAATTTGGCAATCTCAGAATCTTAATGATTTCTCAAATATGTTGAGCAGTCAGGACTGTATCAGATAAGGCTAATCATAAATGGCAGCAAGGACAGTGGACTTGATTTCAACATCCCTTGGTGTCGAAAAGAAATAAAATACTTGGGGTTTTTATTTCTTCTCAGAGCCTAGTTGTACATGGAAAAGACTTTATCCAATTCTTGAAAATACTTCTTTGAGCTGGAAAGATATAGTTGCAAATTAGCTGCTATTTATGTAGATCTCTGAAAATAACTGGCATTTTACTCGAGGGGGTTGATTTCATTTTAACTGTCATCACTGCATTCTTCTAACTCAAGCGATGTCTTTTACAAGAAAGTTATTACATGTGATTAAAAGCTGAATACAGGTCTTAGACTGCTGAAAATATCTGGTAGCTGTACAGGGCTGGGATTCAGGCCTGGAACACAATAAACAGTAAAACCTGTAAGAGAGTCTGTTGCCAGTTCGCACACACAGTCACGTTTCCTGTAGCAAACTGAAATTTAGATACTGGGCTTGGGTACATCATTCCAAAGATGAAGGTCTCTCCCTGCCACCTGCCTTTGGGGTGAACAGGAGGTCACTTTTCTCTGTATAAGAGCCTACAGTAACAAGCTCATAACTCCACTGCTACTTTTTCCATCCTTAAATTTATCAAGGAATAATTTGGGCCACAGCTGTTAGATTTTAATTAATACACGTAGTAAATATTCTGTGGTAGAATTTCTAAAAAAATTACTAGCATCTGTTACAAAATCTGCTGAGAGTTTCGGTGCTGACAGTGACTTGGCTGCATATATCATTCCCTGCATGGGCACAAAGATTAACCTCTCCATGAGAAATTCAGCTTAAGGAAGGCTCTGCTTAGGAGCAGTCAAATAAATTGGCATTGCCATGGGCAAGATTTCTTGAAGCTATGTTTTAGGCAACTGACTTACTTAGGTGGTTGTTGGCAGTTCAGGCTTTGTTGTTCAGGCAGTTGTCTTAGAATTGAAAGAAATTTCTTTTCACTTACAGAATTATTACCAAGTTGGCTTTTAGGCACTAGGTGTTTGGTCTTCCCTTAGAACTAGAATTTGCGGAACATAAATTTAAACATATAGGTGCCAGTTAGTCGGAGATTGTCTTTATGGTCAGTACACACATCTCCAGAGGACTGTATTTGATTATATGAAAATTTTCAAGATGTCAGATAGATCTCTTCAGAGGCCTTTATTTCTATTTATTGAAGATAAAGTGGGTGTAGAGTGACTTGTTTATTCTTGGACATATAAAAGACAGAATTTTGAGGATTGGAGAAAAGAAATTAATCAGTTGCAATTGCCTACTGATTAACAATATTTGAATCTTAAAAACTGGAAATCTTTGAAATTGTAGGTAATATATGTAATATGTAGGTAATAGAGGTTGCTGAGATGCAAAAATAACCTTACCTTTCTCATGAACTACAACCAAGATGTAGTGGGTATGATCTGATTATCACAGTTGCAGCTATGGGCTGTACAAATACACAAAGTGGGACAGGAGATGCAGATTAAAATGCAGAAATGGTGAGCTTAAGTATCAGTTATAAACTGCTCAGTCTTGAAAGACACTTACATGCCTAATGTTATGATTAAATGGTAGGCAGTATTTCTAGAACGTGACACTGCCTACTGCTGTCATTAATTAAAAGGGTATTGATTTATGATGGCTATTTTTGCTGCTAAATGGGGAAGTGAAAGAGCATAGTGTGTTTGTAGTAGTTGAGCTGGAGTAAAGAATATTCCAGAGATTCCCAAATACTTGGATTATCTTCAGCACTGATGATAATCAGTAGTAGGAGAGGTGACAGTTCTGTGCTGCATTTCTAAGAGGAATAATGTATTTGACTCCTCTTTTCACTCTTGCTACCTCTCCATCTGTCTATCAAAACCCCAACAATTCTAATGCTGGAACATTCCTCCTCCAACACCAAGATGATACTGAATGTTAATCCCTCAGCTACTTGAGTACCCATGGCTTGCTTGAAGGGCAGAAGCTGCCTTTATGTAAGGGCTGGTTTCAGGTGTGGGTAAAACATCTTCATGCTGGTGGTGCTGAACATAAGCAGTGGCTGTGTATTGAAGCAAGGTTATGTCATTCAGGTCAGCACTGCACTCATGATTGGGCATTCTGGAAATGAACTGATGGTATTATTGGAAGTCTTTGGTATAGACTCAAGATAATAGTTTGTCCACAGTCTGTGCTTCCACTGAAGGGCTGGTTTTGTAACTGCTTCTGGGAAAACTAGATTATATTCTCTCAAAAACTACAGTAACTCCTCTCCAAACACATGCAAATAAAATAAGTGAATTTACATTAGAAGCAGAGAAATTGAAATGGAGTATCATTTAAGGCATTTATGGCCAAATGTTAAACTTCCCAAAACTTGGTACAAAACAGATTCTTTAGTTTCCAGTATTGTTTTAAAAACAGCTTAATTTAGAAAGAGGATTTACATTTTTTAGAATTTATGATCACTTACTTTGCATGCTTTTTTAAGATGGAAAAACTTTTTAACAGTCTGAGGAATGTTTTGATGCAGAGCATTACAAGACAGCTATTTCAAAAGACTGTATCAGTGATGGTTTGCAGCCGTAACATGAGAGTAACTCTCTGTGTCTGCAGGAAGCTGGAATCTCAGGAGATGTTTCCTGGAAGCAAGGCCTGGAGGAATTTTGGTAGGGTGAAGGGGAGCATTGCAAACTGACTGGACTTTTAATTTCTGTTTAATGTTTTGCATTTTTGTATTTACTACTGGTATTTTAAAATATGTCAACATCTTGAAGCCTGGTCGCTATTTTTTTTTTTTTTCCAAAAGATCAAATGTTGGTTTTAAACTCCAGATTTCTTACATATTAGCAGTATTTATTTTCCCTTGGCTTTGCTGAGTTGTAAAAACTTGTGTGGCAGGACAAGTGACTGAACAAATGTTGCTGTGTACACAAGTCAGAGGATCAACAGGACTGCCAAATATCCAGGTGTGTTTTAACGAAAATCTTAAAACATGTACTACTGTGTTGTTGAAAAAAAGGTACAGGCCACCTTTGGGTGCTCATTTACTTGTTTGTTGCAATTCCACTTGAGGGGCTTCATCTTCCTTTTTGCAGTATGTGGACTGCAATATGTTGCAGACTCTGATGTGTCTGTCAGGCAGTGCTCATCTGTTTGTGGGTGAACATAAATCTCCTAGTGCTGTAGATGGTGTATTTTGGTATTAAATTCACTTTCTGATGAAAATTATAGTACAGTTCTAGAGAGACACTGCAAGCCCAGGAGATTTGCAACTTGCTGGATGTTCCACTGTGCAGATGCTGTATATACCAACCCAGTAGCATAAGCACAGGAATTTTCCTCAGATGATGCAGTTTCAGTAGTGGCCCATCCTTCTGCAGGTTTGATTTAAGTACAATTAGTCTGCTTTTTCTAAAATAGCTTCTTGGATAAGAGGTGCTAAGCTCAGTCATGGGATAGATACTCCAGCTGGAAGATAGGCTGTCCAAACGTGATATGTGTGAATATAAGAATTAAAAGCTGTGGGTGCGAATTTAAACATCTTTTTACATGCTTGTAAAATCTATTCAATAAATAATGAAAATACCTTTTCTGTTTCAAAACAAAGTGATATTACTGTGTGAGGATTTCTGTTTATATTGAACATTACCTTATTTACCTGTCATTTGCTGAGATCTTTTTTTCCTCTGAAGTACCTTTTGTTAACATATAGAGTCAAAGTAGTATGGGTGATATTTATGGATGAGGATAATAGTTAATTTAGTTGGGGAGGCAGTCTGGGTTTTGATTCTACCTTGTAGCTCAAACTTAGGATGTAGCATTCCTAAGTTTAGAAACTTGATTTAGCAGGGAGTGCTTTCAGTGGCTTTCCTTAGCAACCCAGCCTACCAAAACACACCAGAGCTGCCCTTCCCACTCTGTACTGAGGAACAGTAGCAAATTCCATGGTTTTAAGGTGGAGTTTATAAACAAAAATAGGATAATGAGTCCTGCAGTTGTAGGGGATTGGAATTCAGTGGTCAGAGCGTTTTCCAGTTACGGATTTCGTTTGTCTTGCATTTTCAGTATGATCCTATATGAGGTTAAGGGCTGCCCTAAAACTCTAGAGCACCATTTTTGTTTTAAGTAAACTTATCTGAAGAGTATTCATGAAATGGAATTGCTTGTGGGTTTTTTTTTCTTGTTTTTTTTTTTTTTTGGTATGGCCTAAGTATTCTTTGAGATAGGAGGGGTGCTGGAGGATGCCAGCAGCTGCTAAGGGTTACAGCCAGCCTTTGCAGAAGCTGAGAAGGCATTCAGGGAAGGATATAGTACTGTTTTAGTTTTGATTTTTCCTTAGACATCACTTCTGATTGCTGTGTTAGCTGGACCTTTGACCTTGCTTAGTGCAGAAGTTTATGTTATGTGTTGCCAGCGAAATGTATGACATCTTTTTCTAACAAATAACCCTGTTCTGTATTCAGTGCTACTATACTGTCCACTGAGGGGGACAGAATTGTCCTAGAGAGAAGAGAGAACAAATCTTATAAACCTTAACAATTTTAGTGTCTTCCTAATTACTAGAAATACTGGGCTTTGCTATGAACCTGGTATAAGAATTTGGTGAAATACTTGAATGGAAGAACCAGGCGTTACGCATGTAAGCTTGTCATTGATATCTGATGCTGCCAGGTTAACTGGGGCTTTCCTCCCCACTATTTGTCATGGCATTAACTGAGACCCGATTTGCACATTGCAGCTCTTTTTGCTTTCACTTCATTAGAATGCTCAGCTTTCATTACTTTGTCAGCAGAGTTCTATAGTTTCAGAGAACGCTGATTATTTACAGGACTCTGGATTTTACATAGTGAGTTTCTAGTGTTTTGACTAGAAATGATACAGGGATTTTAAAACGCTTGTTATATCTTGCATGATTTCTGATTATATTTCAAAAATGTTTTATAATTTGGAATAAGCTCTGGCTGGATAGTACAGTATGTAGAAGTTAAACACTTTTGCTGGTGTTGGGTCAGAGTCAGTCAAAACAAGCATTTAAGTTCTAACTACTGAGTGTATTCTACAGACTTGTTTGACTTCTTAGGATGCAGGTTAACCCAGCTTGAATTTGTGTGTTGTGATGCTGCATGTTTTTGGATGCCACCAAAAGAAAAAAAAAAGAAGAAGAAGAAAAAAAAATCCATGTTTTCCATTTTGCTGTTTTGCATTTTCAAATACAAGTATGCAGTTTGCTCATTCACAAACCAGTAAAAAGTGAATGATACTTGTCATAGTCCACATAGATTTGTTTCAAATGTATTGTGAATTTTAGATTATATTAAAAATAATAGAAGGTTGGGATTCAGTACATAAAGATGTTTCAGGCTAAGGACAGGGGAGAAGATTTAATCTGCCTGAGAAAGAGGAGTCTTGCAGAAGGTGGTCATTGCTTCTTAACACTTGCCTTTTCTGAAAGCTGATTCCCATTTTAGGCCTCACAGAACCTGCATGGTTCCCTTAGAGAGATGGACTGTGTAATCTAGTGAGTGCTAAAGGAATGAGCTCTCCCTGCTGCAGGAACCTCAGTCTCAGTGGGTCAGAGCTCCTGGCTGTGGGATCAGGGAAGTGGGCAGTGGGTCAGTGGAGTAAAAGGCAAAGAAACCTTCCATGTTTGAGTGTAGATACCAGCAATAAGGGTGGCTGACAATTTGGTGCAGAGCCCAGCATTTCTTTTCATAGCTGTAGACAGTTCAAAGGATAGTAAGTTGTACTGTGACACTGGTTGTATAAGCTGTCTTGAAAGCTAATGTTTAGCAGTCCAGAGAGGAAAATTTGTCTTCTGTTGACTGTCAAGAGAGTAAGACACTCTGGCATGGAATGAGATGGGAACATGCCTGGATTCTCAAGGGAACTGAACAGGAATTTTTAATAGAGACTTGAAAGTACAATAGAGGTCATGTTTTTGAAATGCAGCAAATTGAAAATGTCGTGCTAATGCCTTTATAATTTTATTGTAAAAACCAAAAGCTGGGATTTCAAGCTATTAAGACTTTATTTGTAGCAGGAGAAGAAGAAATGAAATTACTTCTGGGATTAAAAGCGTAAAGTCAGTAATGTCAAAAAGCAGTACTGTGTAATATTTTTCAAGTGGTAAAGTTTGGTGAGTCCTGAGAGCTATGGTTCATCATATGCCTTTTAGCAGTTTAAACATTTAAGATCTGGGTCTTTGCTTTCAGTAATTGCAATGCTTGTGGGAATTTAGAGATGTGCTAATGTGGGCTGTCATTAAGTGTTTCCTTTTGTAAACCTTTGTTGCACTACTTCTCTGTAACATGGTGTGAGGTCAAGACTTTGGTCAGTATAAATCCAGTTTTTGATATTTTGCTTGTATAGAGTCTTATGCTACATTTTTTTTTTTAAACTATGCTTGTCCTGGCCCTCTGTTGGACATCAGCATTTCTAAAATACAGTTTTTACTGCTGTGAATGCCTGTTGAGGTGAGATTGGAAATGGTTCACTATGAACTAAGAGTTCATGGTGAGTTCGGGTCTTCTGAATGAGGAAGGAGTATAGACAAAAATAGTACTGTAAATGTAGATAGTAAACAGTCAAAATGTTAAACCTAAATTCTATGTTTCCTCACTTTAAGATGTGCTCAACAAGTGTGCTACATGTGAAAAATGTCTCTTCCTGTGTTAGGATATCAGTTTTCTGTCAGAGGTTCTGGATGTTGATCCCACAGAAGTGGAAACATTAAAAGGTTCCTGCAACCTAATGCCCCCATATACATTCTAATTTTTTATTGTTATTTTTGCTGCCCTGTCTCACTCCAAACTGAGCACTGAAAACTTACCTTTGTCCTTTCTGAGATGGAAAGGGACAAAGAAATGTGAACGTGGCAATCTAGGAAAAATTACAAGATATTAAACTGCAGTGAAAATAAAGCAGTTTGGCTACAGAATTGACTTTATCTCTGTATTGAAGCCTGAGTTATGATATATATTAATAATTTACAAGTACTTGAAGATAATTCTGAAATTAGGCTGTGCTAGAAAAGGAATCTGTGGTAGTGGACTAAAGACTTCAAGCTTTCTGTTCAGAAAGAGGTAACAGCTGAGCAAGGCAAACCCATGTAGTTCTCTCTGGCAGACATCCTGTGTTGTGTTTACAGTAGATTCTGCACCCAGATACCAGAGAAAACCACACCAATGTACTTCCACATATTTGGAAGGAAACTCTGTAACCTTTCCTGGCGGAGAAAGGGATTGTTTCATGTTGTTCCTTAGGTGATTAAGCCTGGATGCTTCTGGAAGTTAATGATAATGGGTTTTTAATTTCTAGGCTGAACCTGTTTCCTTCAGTTGAGGCTGCAGAGGCTGAGTGTCAGGCTAGAAGTAGGATGTCCCAGCTCCTTTACTAGCAGAGTACTGTTCTGTCATTCTTCCAGAGCAGCTGCTTATAATGCCTATCCCAGAGGATTTTGTTATGGCAAGCTGCTGCTAAGTAGGAGGTCTCTGGTTAACCTTCTATTGTGGCATGTTTGCTCCATCTCTGCAAAAATAGCAGCACTTAAGCAAATTTTATCTAGTTTTGGTATTGGTGAGTCAAACTGCTGCAAAGTAATGCAGCTCTTGACAAGTCTCACTGCCACTGTGAGTGAAGCATATTTAATAGCTGTTGAAGTGAAAGATGTGCATGAAAAATGAAACTGCTGTGCTTAGAAATGGCTCAGCATCCTTCACTTTTAAATTGCAGGAGTTTGTTCTGGGCTGCTTTTTCAGCCATATCAGAACTCTGGAGCCTCTTTTTAGGCAGGGTTTATCCTTTACAAATACAGCATTATTTTGCATTGGCAAAGATGTTGTTTGCCATAAAAATTGGGGTGAATATCCAGGTGTGAATATTCTGGTGGTGTTGCAGGGCTGCATAAGGATGGATTCTGAATCCTCAGCTGCCAAAACTATAAGCTGATCAGGCTGGCCTGTTAGCTGAAATTGGAGGATTGTGAATTTTCTAAATGCTGTTCCAATGAATTCTGCAATGAGAAGAACAGGGACATCTCAGTTACAGTCCCGTATATGTATTTAATATATAATACATTTTTTAAAATAATCGTAGCAAAGAAGCATGTTTGTATTATTTAAATGAGAAAAATAGATACATTTATGGTTATTGGTAGAATGTAAAAAAGGCATTTTATAGTTTGAATTAACTGTATGAGTTGTTTTTAGCACAGCAGAAAGGATGGATATGGGATTCCTCTCTGGAATTTGGGCTCTGGTGAGGTTCAAAGGATGTGTGCATGGGCAGTGGTGGCTCTAGGCATCATCTTAGGAAGGCCTGGCTTATGCTAGTTTAGCCTTACTTTACAAGACACAGCCTATGTGCTGCTAGTTGTTTTCCTTGTCTCCCAGATATGGCACCTATGAAAATATATTAGGAAATAATGTCCTTCAGGCCATACCAGGATGCTGAAATGTCCTGTGTATATGAACTGCTGTTTATTCCAGGTTTGGACTACTCAGTATGTTAGGCTTTTCTTTAGACCTGTAAGAAAGGGAAGAAGAACAGAGGTAGCAGAAGGTTGCAAGGAAATTAAGCTTTTTATACCTTATAAATAATCTCAGTTTTATTACTTGAGGTGTATGAATTATATTGTAGTAGCTTTCCTGTGTTAGCATTGAACCCTGGAGGTGTTGAAAAGCTGTTTGTTTCAATTTCTCCAAGCACCAGTTTGTTTTGTGTTTAATTGCTGTGTTGTTGAAGAAGTTAGTTTTCACCCTGATGCTCACTGTGACTGAAGCAGAGCAGCTCAGGACAGTGGGGAATACAGAGATCACCCTGGAAAACTCGTATTGGACAGCTGTCTGTAATTTGTTGTGGCACCTCACAGGACTTGAACTGATAGAGGCAGCTCACATGGCATGACAGTGTTTGTGCTGGTAGAGTGTTTTGGGAACATTTGGTGGGATACCAAGTATGTGTTTCTAAAGCCACTCTTGTCCTATAGGTGCAAATCTGACTCAAAGGGCATGTAATTGCTTCTTTCATAAAGGTTTATTTTGTTTTCCAATGTGTTGTCCAAGCACTTAAATGGCTTATGTTCCAGTTTATAAATAAATACAGTCCTTAACCTTGCTTGGTATTACACTGGTTTCTTTCATTTGAGTATATTTCCACTTTTTCTAATATTTCAGTTTTACTTTGAAGTGTTATCATGATCATAGAGCCATGACAAAAACTCTAGGGCCCTTCCCCACCTCCTTTATCTCTGTGTTTGACTCTATGTGTGTATGTACTCTCTGTGTGGAGAGGGGTTGGTTTTATTTTTTCCCCTACCCTTAGTTCTGTGATCTTTGATTTTTTAAAAATAGTTTTTATTTGTTTGTTTATGGGCAATTACTGTCAAAACCTGTACTGTTTATTTTGTAATGCTTTTAGGTTATGTAAGGTTAGTTACTGATTTATATGGGTCTTTCTAACTGTTATTTTGTGAAGTACCCTATGGACATAAATAGTGTGTTTGACAAAACTGATTTTCTATATTCAGTCTGCTTCTGGACCTTCCAGATGTCTCTGTTGAAAGATGTGGTACATGCAGCTCATCTGTAATGATTTTCAGGGAAACTGTTTCAAGAGTCCTGGCTTAATCCCCCATGCTGCAAACATGCTGCATTTGTATGAGCATGAATTTTGCTGTGCAAAGGCTACTCATTTTAATATATTTAAAACTCCAGACACAAAATCCATCCCAAGGCCTGCTAAACAGAAACCGAATCAGATAACCAGAAGTATTGGAAATAGCAGTTGTTTGTTAGTTTAGTAACAAGGGCCTGCAGGATTTTTGAGGAACCCTCATTATTAGCATTTAACCTTTTCTTTCAGAAATACTGAATCCTGCAGTTCTGCAACAGTAAATATTTTGTGGGATTTTCTTGTTATTCAGAAGAGGAGAGAGGCAGGGTATTTCTGGTATTGACAGAAGTTAGGAAAATTGCTCTGTGAACCCTGGAGGTGAATTACTGAAGTGACAGAGCCTGGCTGCTCTGCTTTCCCTCAGAAAGAAGCCCCCCTTCGTTAGCTCCCGTCAGAAAGGAGTGGTTGTCCCTCCAGTCTGCGTTTGAGGAGAAGCCTCTTCAGGTTGTGTCAAGTAGCAGAAGACTGGGTCAATTCCTCTGTGGAAAGGAACAAATAGTTCACCTCTTGCTGTTCCTTGCTGTTTCAGCAGTGAGAGAGGGGATTGCTGGCTGGAGTACATAGGATTAAGCTATTAGCCCTGCTCAGCTCTGTTTTACCTAAAATGTCCTTAGGCTAGCCTGCTTTACCAACTGGAAAACACTGGAGTGAATAGCTGTTAAATTGAGCTTGAATATCACTATATGACATGATTTATCTTATCCATGCTGGGCTGCTTCTTTTAATAACTTTCTCTGGCCTTTTTGAGTTACAAATGCAGTGAGTTTAGGCAAACTGTCAGTTATAATTCAAAGGATAATTTAATTTTAGTCTGCTTTGGTTTTTTGCCACACCACCTGGCTTTAGGCTTAATGGTTAAATAACTGCTTATGCTGTACATTCAGAAGGCTTTAGAGCACCTAAATTGGGCTCCTGTCCTGAATTTCCTTCTGTGGTATGGTCTCCCTATCCACTGATAAAGCTTGAAGAGACTATGAAATCCTTTTGTGATACCCTTAGATATTTTTACATTTAAACTAGACAAATGTACTTTTGATAGAGAAGAGGATTTTTATATGTAATTTTAGCTTTCCAAAATAAGCAAAAGGGATCAATGTCTAATAGAAGAGATATTTGTGAAATAGCTGGAAAACTGCTCAAGAATGCTTTGCTGTGTTGTAACTATATCAAGAAAGTTGATTATATTGTGTGACCTCGAAGTGACTGGTATAGTTTCTTTAGGATTTATATCTGGAGCAATAAATAATCAGTGCAAATGAAAGGAACTAAGCATAAGTTAAGTAATGCTGTCTCAGATAAATACATGTTAAACATAGCTATGATAATACATTATTTTTAATGTAGAATATTCTGAGTGGGAAGTGACTCATCAGAATTGTTGAGTCCATCTCCTGGCTCTATGCAGGACACCCCAAGAATCACACCATGTGCCTGAGAGGGTTGGAATTCTTACCTTTAATCTTTGAATGTAAAATGAAAGAAACTCATCATTTTGGGTTGTTTTGTTTTGGTTTGGTTTGGTTTTCCCCTTTTAATCTAATCTGCTTTTATTGTTTCCATTTATTCCACGGCTGTAATACATAATTCATGAGAAAGTGGTTGGTTTGTAGAAAATTAGGTTTTCAGTTTTTGGAATGCTCTGATCAATACCTGTAGTTTTGTACTTTCCATGTAGTTGCTGGGGTCTTTTTTGTTTGAGTTCATGTAGATAATACTTAGGGCCTATGTGTTAATCATAATCATCAAATGGATGTTAAATTTAATAAGGACTGTTTGATAAATACCTTTAAGGATGGAGAAAGCTTTCAAAGATAATTTGTAAAAGAAAAATGTTGTGTGTTGAGGGGATCAGTGAATAGTAATAGCAATTTTGCAAGTTATATTTTAAAGTAGATTTTTAATACCTGTATCTTGTGGTGAGAGCAATTTAACATCACTTACAGAAGGGTGTTGTCATGTCTTTCCTTCTGAATTTCTTGTCTTGTTCTTTAGGGACATTTAGGTAGATAAGTGAAACTTCCTTTATGTGAATGAAGTATTATATTTAAGGCATTAACGTTATTATTTTCACTTTGCACCTCATTTCATGTTATTTTCTGGTTGCTATTTGACTTTTCAAAATTTCCCACCAATCCTTAGTCCATGGCATTTGAGTGTAATAGTTATTATTTTGTGTCTAGCCTTGTTTCCTTAGAAAGATGCAGATGATCTGGCCAGAAAACTGAGTCAATTTAGCCAACATGAAGAGTGTATGTAGAGTTTGAAAAATAAAGTAATTGTTAGTAAGAAACCTTTCTACTGTTGTTACTGTTATTGTTAGTGATTTTCTTTTGTCCCTTTTTTCTTTCATTGTCTTTCAGGACAGAACAAGGAACTGCATTCCTTGGGCTCTTTCTGGTGTTTTATTGATCATTACAAAAATACTATGCTCTGAATTGAGTTTTTGAAAGTGCTTGATCTGAGCATATCAGAAATAGGAACTAAATGTGAAAGTTGTTTAGAGCTAAGCACAAGCAGTTGTGTGAGAAAGCCAGATCATGTCTTTTTAATGTGCAGAAATGCATCTTTTGAGCACTTCCAAGTATTTAGCAAGATAACGTTTAATAATAGACCATTCCTGGAACATGTAATATTATGATGTTTTTGGTGTTGAACATGGTTGTTAGGGAATTTCTTGCAACAGTTCTCTCTTGTTATACTTCACTTTGAATAATAAATTACTACACCAGTGGTTGCAATGACTCAGTACTTGCCAAACCTGCATGAGCAATTTACTAACAGAAGCCAAGAAGGAAATGCTTTCAGTCGTTAACTGTCTTAGCTGAAGTCTTGACTTCTGTCTCTTTCTGACCTGCTTGTCAATAGATTTTTTTACAAGAATTACCAGATTTTGCACATCAGCTAGCCTGATTCTTGCTTCTGGCCATAAAATGTTTGTGCAGTTGCTTCAATGCTCTTGTGTCAGCTCTGACTGGTCCAGAGTACCAAATTCCATCCCTCAGGCTTTCTCCTGTTGTCCATGCATAAGATTGTGTTTGAAGTCAAAAACTCTTAAAGCAAAACATAATTTTGCCACTAGTATTGCGGTCTCATATAGAAGGCTAAAAATATATGGGATTAGTAGATTGATAGATATTCTATTCTTTGTTTTTAGCAACCTGGATTTGGAGCATCTAAAGATTAAGCAAAGCCCAACTTTTGATTCAAGATGGGCTTGACTGAAAATTTCAGTCTTGAAAATGTAAGGTTCTCTGCTTTCTGTTTTGAGTGTCAGAATAGACACTAAACTGAATTATATTAAGAGTGGAGTGAGTGAGCAGAAAGCCAAAAATGGAAAAGGGATGAGAAACAGGAATGGAGGATATTGTAGTATTTGTTGCTTATTATCACAATCAACTGCAGGAGTAAATTAGGCTTATATAATTGAGGAGCTGGCTTAGTGCCAACTCATGTAAGTGTAGGAGCATGATAGGTATAGCATACTAAAGGACAAGTAATAATTAAATATTTGGAAAAATTAAGAACCATGTCCTGTTAAGGAACGCCTTAATAAAGACTATACAGTAGATAAAATCAAAATTAATAAATTATCATATATTTCTAGATATGAATATCTGTGGGCTCTTGTTTATTTGCCAACTTGTCTCAAGCGTTTCTGCGTAATTTGGGGCTGAATGTGAAGACTGCTTGATAGGTGCAAGAGAGATGCTACCTCTTTCCCTCATTCTGCAGGGGTGTGCTGGATGTCAGCTGGGTGCATGGTGCAGGGAATGTGGCCTGTGCCTTAGGGGGTTTATACTCTGAATCTGGGAAGTTGGATCACCCTTTGAAGGAAGGTGAATTTCATCTGGGTTGAGGTTATATTTAGAGCGGGAAGCCTCTCTCAGTCTAGTGTGTCTCTTCTGTTGAATGTCAACTGGATACTTGTACAGAAGACTTAAAATGAGTTGTGAACATGACAACTGTTATATCTTGCATTACTCACAGCAGACAGGTTTGCTTTTCGTATTTCTGCAAATTTTCCTTTCCTCATTTCTGTGTTTAATTTGTTGTTTCTGTTTATTTTATTCTGTTCCTCTTCATTGCAATGGCTATAGAATCATAGAATGTAGGAAAAGACCTTTAAGGTCATTGAGTCCAGGTATTACTCTGACACTGCCAGATCTACCACTAAACTATGTCCCTAAATGCCACAGCTGCAAGGCTTTTGTAATACATTCTGCAGTGGTGACTCTACCACTTCACAGGCAGCTTGTTCCAATCCTTGACAACCCCTTCCATGAAAAAAATTTTCTTATATCCGTAAACCCCCCTGGTGCAACTTGAGGCTATTTCCTCTTATCTTCTCTCTTTTTTATGTGGGAGAAGAGAGCGACACTCACCTGGCTACAGCCTCCTTTCAGGTAATTCTAGGGAGCAGTAAGGTCTCCCGAGTTTCCTTTTCTCCAGGCTAAACAACTCCAGCTCCCTCAAGTGCTCCAGCAAAGACTTGTGCTCCAGACCCTTTCCCAGCTCCACTGCCCTTCTCTGAACATGCTCCAGCACCTCAATGTCCTCCTTGTACTGAGGGGCCCAAAACTGGACACAGGATTACAGGTTCAGCCTCTCCAGTGCCCATTACAGTGGACAGTTGCTGCCCTGGTCCTGCTGGCCACACCATTTCTGATACAGTCCAGGATATCTTTGGCCTTCTTGGCCACCTGGGCACACCTGGCTCATGTTCAGCTGCTGTCATCCAGCACCCCCAGGTCCTTTCCCACAGGGTCACTTTCCAGCCACTCTGTCCCCAGCCTGTAGCCCTGCCTGGGGTTGTTGTGACCCAAGTGCAGGACCCAGCACTTGGCCTTGTTGAACCTCATACCACTGGCCTTGGCCCATCAGTCCAGACTGCCCAAATCCCTCTGCACACCCTTCCTGTCCTCCAGCAGATCAACGCTGCCACCCAACTTGGCGTCACCTGCAAACTGACTGAGGGTGGCATCAATCCCTTTATTCAGATCATTGACAGCGCTGAGCCCTGGGGAACACACCTTGTGGTCAGCCACAGTCACAACCATGGATGCAGCTCCATTTCCCACCACTCTCTGGGCCTGACCATCCAGCCTGTTTTTTACCCAGCTAATTGTACACTGGTCCAAACCATGAGCAGCCAGTTTCTCCAGGAAAATGCTGTGGGCAAACATGTCAAAGGCTTCATTGAAGTCCAGGTCAACACATCCACAGTCTTTCCCTCATCCACTAAGTAGGTCATGCTGTCATAACAGGAGATCAGGTGCATGACCTTTGCTGGGACCAAGATCAGAGTGACAGCCCTGTCACTCCCCAGGCCCTTGTGGTTGGGGTTAGATTTACTGACCTCCAGTCACCTGGGACCTCCCCAGTTAGCCAGGACTGCTGGTAAATGATGGGGAAGTGGCTCTCTGAGCACTTCTGCCAGCTGCCCCAGTACCTTTGAGTGGATCCCTTCCAGCCACAGAGACTTGTGCATGTCTAAGTAGTGTGGCAGGTTGCCGACCATTTCCTCTTGGATTACGTTGGTCTCCCCTATGTGGAATAGCTCTGCAGCTCTCACCCTGTGAAACTGAATGTCACTGATTGCTCTCCTAAACAAATCAGAGTGAAACGTGTTGATCCAATATCATACACAAGTCATTGAGAATAGGCACCCTTTCTGTTTGCAGATACAGAAGGCAAATATTTTAGAGGAAAGATCAAAATGTTATTTATTAGCATTGGGGTTAACAGTGTTCATTCTTTCTGTTCCTTTAACTTTTTGACCATTGGGAGCAACTTGAGAACCCTGCATGACAAAAACTGAGTGTAAGCTCTTTTCAGCTGTAAGTTTATGTACATACTTGTAACTGCTTGTGTTGCAAATATTAAAAAAAAATTAAGTATTTTTTGTTTTCAAAAAGCAGACACCATCCCCCAACCCTCTAGGTACAGAGTTCTGACATTCTACCCACCATAATTTTCTAGGAAATTAATCCTAAATAAATAAAAATAGCCTGGCTCCCAAATTATTCCATCTGTTACTAGTAATTCTATTTTTGTAACTTATTTAGTAAAATAAATGATGTTGAATGTTTTTTCTTACAGTCAAACAGATCACCGAACCTTTTTGCACCAATGCTTTTGAGAGATGTGATATATTTGAAAAAGATGCTGAGAGCCTTTCTTGACAGTGGAAGACAGCAACATTTGTAATTCTTAAAGAATCTGTAGAAACATAGGGCTTACCTCTGTTATGGACCTGGGATCATTGACAAAGAAATAGACTGGAGGGATAACTGTGACACTATTGATTGTGCTGCTGGGGGAGCAGTGTAGCAAAAATTTAGGGGTTTAGATGAAATTAAGGATTGCTTTGAGGGTAGATTGAGTATATGAAGAATATGTTAGTGCTGATTGTTAATGCAAGAAGTGAATAAAAACTGAAAAGTGTCACTAATGGGGCTTGCTTTTAAATTTGACTTGTTGAAAATGCAGTTTAAAGAGTGTGTCTTTCACTGACTGTTCATATCTGGGATATGCATAGTAAAAATAACTGCTGTTGAAGCCAGTGGTACAATCTGTTATGCTATGAAGAGATTAAGACTTTGCAATTCGGTTAAGTAGAGACATTGCTTCATGAAAGTCACTATATGTAGGTCATGGTTTTTTAGTGTGTTCAAAGGCTCTTTGTGTTTGGGAAGTGTGCTCTGCATCTTGTTCTACAGCCTGTGAGTTTCTAAAGAAGTGCTTGTTAGCTCTGCTTCTGCAGGACTTTATTTTTGTTTGGTGGTGATTTTTAGTTGGGTTTTGTATGTGTGTGTGTTTGTAAAATGTAAAGCTACTAACTGTGCTCTCCTTCTATGTCTGGAAAACTGTCTGTTCTTCCAGGATTTAATTGATGTTTTCCTATTGCCATGGGTACTTTCTGCCCTGTGTATAAACCATCACACTGACTCTAACTGGTTTCTGCAGTTTATGAAAAGAAATCACTAGAAATGTCTTTCANTCCAGCCTGTTTTTTACCCAGCTAATTGTACACTGGTCCAAACCATGAGCAGCCAGTTTCTCCAGGAAAATGCTGTGGGCAAACATGTCAAAGGCTTCATTGAAGTCCAGGTCAACACATCCACAGTCTTTCCCTCATCCACTAAGTAGGTCATGCTGTCATAACAGGAGATCAGGTGCATGACCTTTGCTGGGACCAAGATCAGAGTGACAGCCCTGTCACTCCCCAGGCCCTTGTGGTTGGGGTTAGATTTACTGACCTCCAGTCACCTGGGACCTCCCCAGTTAGCCAGGACTGCTGGTAAATGATGGGGAAGTGGCTCTCTGAGCACTTCTGCCAGCTGCCCCAGTACCTTTGAGTGGATCCCTTCCAGCCACAGAGACTTGTGCATGTCTAAGTAGTGTGGCAGGTTGCCGACCATTTCCTCTTGGATTACGTTGGTCTCCCCTATGTGGAATAGCTCTGCAGCTCTCACCCTGTGAAACTGAATGTCACTGATTGCTCTCCTAAACAAATCAGAGTGAAACGTGTTGATCCAATATCATACACAAGTCATTGAGAATAGGCACCCTTTCTGTTTGCAGATACAGAAGGCAAATATTTTAGAGGAAAGATCAAAATGTTATTTATTAGCATTGGGGTTAACAGTGTTCATTCTTTCTGTTCCTTTAACTTTTTGACCATTGGGAGCAACTTGAGAACCCTGCATGACAAAAACTGAGTGTAAGCTCTTTTCAGCTGTAAGTTTATGTACATACTTGTAACTGCTTGTGTTGCAAATATTAAAAAAAAATTAAGTATTTTTTGTTTTCAAAAAGCAGACACCATCCCCCAACCCTCTAGGTACAGAGTTCTGACATTCTACCCACCATAATTTTCTAGGAAATTAATCCTAAATAAATAAAAATAGCCTGGCTCCCAAATTATTCCATCTGTTACTAGTAATTCTATTTTTGTAACTTATTTAGTAAAATAAATGATGTTGAATGTTTTTTCTTACAGTCAAACAGATCACCGAACCTTTTTGCACCAATGCTTTTGAGAGATGTGATATATTTGAAAAAGATGCTGAGAGCCTTTCTTGACAGTGGAAGACAGCAACATTTGTAATTCTTAAAGAATCTGTAGAAACATAGGGCTTACCTCTGTTATGGACCTGGGATCATTGACAAAGAAATAGACTGGAGGGATAACTGTGACACTATTGATTGTGCTGCTGGGGGAGCAGTGTAGCAAAAATTTAGGGGTTTAGATGAAATTAAGGATTGCTTTGAGGGTAGATTGAGTATATGAAGAATATGTTAGTGCTGATTGTTAATGCAAGAAGTGAATAAAAACTGAAAAGTGTCACTAATGGGGCTTGCTTTTAAATTTGACTTGTTGAAAATGCAGTTTAAAGAGTGTGTCTTTCACTGACTGTTCATATCTGGGATATGCATAGTAAAAATAACTGCTGTTGAAGCCAGTGGTACAATCTGTTATGCTATGAAGAGATTAAGACTTTGCAATTCGGTTAAGTAGAGACATTGCTTCATGAAAGTCACTATATGTAGGTCATGGTTTTTTAGTGTGTTCAAAGGCTCTTTGTGTTTGGGAAGTGTGC
The DNA here is from genome assembly GCA_013400775.1 of Chaetops frenatus. Classification (NCBI taxonomy): domain Eukaryota; kingdom Metazoa; phylum Chordata; class Aves; order Passeriformes; family Picathartidae; genus Chaetops; species Chaetops frenatus. Next base: position 510,487 of record VZTR01013011.1, read on the forward strand.
TCTGCATCTTGTTCTACAGCCTGTGAGTTTCTAAAGAAGTGCTTGTTAGCTCTGCTTCTGCAGGACTTTATTTTTGTTTGGTGGTGATTTTTAGTTGGGTTTTGTATGTGTGTGTGTTTGTAAAATGTAAAGCTACTAACTGTGCTCTCCTTCTATGTCTGGAAAACTGTCTGTTCTTCCAGGATTTAATTGATGTTTTCCTATTGCCATGGGTACTTTCTGCCCTGTGTATAAACCATCACACTGACTCTAACTGGTTTCTGCAGTTTATGAAAAGAAATCACTAGAAATGTCTTTCAGAGGGCTTTTGGCCAAACTTATATCCATATTCCTGAGCTTCAACTTCACTGATTAAATATTTATAGCCGTGATTTATTGATATTGAAAAAGTTTTGGCATGAACGAAAGGAAGTAGAAATGCAGTCGGGACTCTGGCAGTCACGTCAGTCGTGTCATGTTAATACTGGTTGACACAAGCTGTGCTGGCTGTGCTTATTTTTTAGTTTGTTTATGGTGTTCCAGCAATGCTTTATTCCAGATGCTACTCTCAGAAACATGTCCAAGCATATATTTGTATAGTTCAGAAATGAGTTCATATTTTAATCTGCTTGTATTCTAATTCCCTTGTCAAGAATGTTAACTGTTCAATATGTGTCCACTGTCTAGGGAGGTCCCTAAGCTTTCCAGTGTTATAAATGACTGGACACAATTAACTAAAAAGTGTTTTGTATTTGTATCAATTTTTTGGTTTGGTTTTTTTTTTAGGTGCATTTTCCAGACACAGAGAGGGCAGAATGGCTCAACAAGGTAAGGAGAAGCATTGCTCCCAAATGGCAAGGGGCAGGAGGGAAAGCTGAGATTACTATAAAAGGTGAGGCAAGAATCTGAGAACAGAGTAGTTTTAACTTTATGCTCTATACACTTGAAGTCTCTGGTTGTTGATCCAGTTATTCAAAAGAAAGTTTAAATTTAGTTTCATGGTCCTGAAATTGTGAGTTTTATAAATGATTTTAAGTGACATTACAGTAATGACAGCTATAATTGCGTGGAAGTCATAGCAGCTGTAAACACAATCTTTAATTTTCTACTTGTCTGGGATACTTTCCAGTTACTGTGGGTTCCTGACCTACAATCTAAAAATAAATGAAATTTGCAGTTTTGATTTGTGTATCTGATAATCTAAGGTATAAACCTATGTAGCTTGCTTTTTTAAAAATAACTTTCATTCAAAGAGCCTAGAAAACATGTGTTAATTGGAAAATAGTACGAAAAAAAATACAGAATTTTCAGATAGAAAATTCAGATGCAGTGAAGTTCTGATTTTTTTACATTTAGAACTTATTCATGTATCTAAGAACTTTACTTCCATGTAGATGTTTTTTCTTCTTAGACTGTAAAACAGATGTGGCCTTTTATTTGTCAATTCATTGAGAAACTCTTCCGAGAAACCATAGAACCAGCAGTAAGAGGAGCAAACAACCACCTCAGTACCTTCAGTTTTACGAAGATTGATATTGGTCATCAGGTCAGTGTCTGGTGAAGTTTTTTTAAGAGACCCTGTTTTACATACCATTTTCATGTAGCCTGTTCAAATCTACACAGAAATATTTCTCTCTGACACTTGGTTGTAAGCCTGATTCTGATTTCTGTTGTTACATTAAAATAAAAAGGTGTGGGTTTTTTAGCAGAGGCTTTATTATTTTTCCTGGGATCTATGTTTCAGCAACTTGTCTAAGAATTTGGAGATGACTCAAAGTATAGTAATGCCTTGTCACATGAAGAGCTCACAGCAATGTGATTTTAATATTGTTCATGTAATGCTTTACATTAAGTGAGCAGGGACCATTATCCTTTTGGCAGATGATCCAAGTACAGTTCTCTTGTAACAGAGGCTCTTCTAATCATGTTATGTGTGGCGTCAATGACAAGGCTGCTGGCTTGGCTTTCCAAAGCACTGCACATAACACAGAATCAGGGAGCATACATGTTAGTCTTCTGTTCCATCCCATGAAGGAAGGGGTTTCACATGCCTGCAGGAGAGCCTGTTTGACCAGTGCAAGCTAAGAATGAGTTCCCTCTGCTTACAGCAAGTTCAGCACTACTTAATCTTCCCTGCATCAACCAGAACTTTACTGCTTTGAGATGCAGTTTAACAGCTTTTGGTTGAAGTTGTCTTTCATGTTCCTAGTGCTTGTCATAAATAGAATTTCAAGTAGGGGTTTAAAAATCAACACCCCCACACACCCTCAGATGTTAGGAAACCTGAAATTAATTTTCAGGTGTAATAGAGGGGAATTTTTTTTCTCTGTGGCTGTATTTCACGTAGGTTACAGTTCATTATGCTTTAGTGCACCTTTTGTGTGTTTGGTTTATTATTTTTTTAAATTGTAAATCCTTTTACACAGGGCTTCAGTCCTGCCCTAGATATATTTGTATTACAGACTGTATCATTCCTTTTAAACCATACTAATTTTAAGTAGGTTTTAGATTAGCTCACACACGTCTGTATGGTTCTGCACCTGGATTGAGTAACCTTGGACAAACAGCTATTCTTACTTTATATTGCAGCCTTGATTGAGTTGATTGAGCTGCACAGCCTCAACACAGCAATGAGATTTTGCTTTTACATAAATTATCAGGAAGGTGTAAATTGATATGTGAAAATATTTTCAGTAAGGAAAAACTCAAAAGTGAAGTTGTTAGTCATCCTGTCCTGCCTAGTGTTGATTGATGTTTGAGGCTTGAATGTGTGATTGATATGTGTTAATTCTATTTGAGAGAGGAAGACTGAACACAGTGATTTAGAGAGAGCACAGAGTGGTTGACACAACTTTTTATGGGAATTATGGGTTCTTTTCCATCAATTGCCACTAAATTCCACTTGAGGCAACTGCCCTTTTGTGAATTAAATTTAGCTTGTTTTTGTAGTTGCACCGAAAAGAATGCTTTGGGAGTGTTAGACATAGTCCTCTACAGAGAAATCAGATATTTATGCAGGGGAGAGGGAAAGCTTGATGATTAAATATTTTTGAAATCTTGAAGTGTAGTAGTTTATACCAGGGTAATTGCCAGAAGGATTGTTGTTAAGTCAATCCCAGCAAGGTAATTTTTACCCTTGAAATAAAAATTTGAACTAAATTGATAGCCTTACTTCACACCTTTTAATGTTTATAGTAGGTTCTTAACTTCAGGCATGAATGTGCCTATATTCACCTTTGTTTCAAAGTTAAGAGTTTAGTATACTTCTGTAGAGGAATCCAACTTTTACTTGCTTCATTGTTCCAGCCCCTGAGGATAAATGGTGTAAAAGTGTACACTGAAAATGTGGACAAAAGGCAGATCATTTTGGATCTTCAAATCAGGTAAACTTTATTAACATATTACAGTGGGATCCATGCTTTATAATATGCACGTTGTTAATTTACAAGAAGTTCTTACCGGAAAAAGTTACTTTTTTTCAAACCATAACAGCCAATTATGTTGGCCTGAAGGAGAATTGCTTCACTATGCAAATGTAGTTAGTTCTAATTGTGTATGAATGGAGGAAGAAACTGCCTGCTGTAAGTAGCATTCTTCTGAGGAAAATGAAATATCAACACTGTGTGGTTTCATCATTAAAGTCATGTTTGTTAATAAAAAAATACTTTCCAAAGATAAAGCACTATCTCTGATTTTTCCCTTAATGTATTAATACTTTGCCATTAAATGTAGTCTGAAATCAAAGATGTAAGAATTTTGGGGTTTTTTACTTTTCTCAGTTACTTAGATATTTTTTATAAACATATTATTAGAAAAAAATGATAGCTACAGAAGTATTTATGCTTACTTTACCAGAGCAAATCTTTGTATTGTAAAATGCCAGAATGACTGTGCTTCATCACTTTAGGTTTCTTTGTCATTTCATCACAACCCCTTTTATATAGGTTTCTGAGTAGGTCTTCTCCACATTTACCCAAGTCATTCTCAACAGAGTCTGCAGTTGCAGAGTTTTTTGATACAGCAATGTTTTTATAATTGACTGTCATAAGTCTGTGTTACAGTGGCTACTTTTGCCTTTTTTTGGATTATGGGAAGGCCAAATTTGTCAGTCATTGGCAGTCTAGCAAAGAGCAACCTCCTGAGTTCCTCACTGCTTCCCTGGCAGTAGCCAGCAGGGTCATCAGGCATCTCAGCTTCAGAGTCACTTCCAAAATTTGAACGTGGTTTTTCTTAAATTTGAATCATTTGTCTAAAGCTCAGCTATGCTGAAGCCTTTGCTACTTTGGCAGAGCTGGGCAGGCCTCAGGGTGACAGGAGAAAAGGTTGCTGTCTCTGCTTCCCTGAGTTCCAGAGCAGTGGGGGCTGCATCTGTGAGCAGAGCCCAGTCTTTATTGAATTGAATCACTTTATTTCAGTAGGAGGAAGACAGCTATCCAAACCAGGGATTGGTGTTGCTGGACAAAGTACAGCAGCAATTGGTGTTGCTGGACAAAATACAGCAGGACTGACTCTTGAGAGCTTATTTCACTGGGTGAATGTTAGCCCTAATGGAGCAATTTCCTTCAGTTTTCTCTTTGTTGCCACTTTTGACAGCAGCTGTGAAAGTAGCCTCACCTCTTCAGAGATAAGCCCTCAGAAAAACAATCCTGTCTGACCAAATGGTCCATAGAAATTGTTTTTGAGAAGCTGTTTCTCTTCCAAGATCACTTCTCTTTAAGGCAGAACTATTCACAGGAAGACAGAGTAAATCTAGCATTTTTTTCTCCAAATTTCTCCTTATCCTCATGAAGTAGATAAAAGTAAAAAGGCCAATAGGTTTAAAAAACTTTAGGAATAAGATCCTGTTACATAGACCTGAAAGAAATCTTTACCCATATATCTCATTGTATTACCTTGCAACCTACTTAGAGAAGTGATAACAGCTGCAATAGAATCCAGTCTAAAAGGCTGAAAAAAATTCCTTGAAATAGTTTAAATAACAATAATAGTGCTGGCTCAGCTGGATGCCTGTTGAGCCCAACAGCCTATCCCTACTGCCGGTGGCACAGGCTTCCAGGAAGAAAATGGAAACGAGAGCTATGGAGTGACTATCACAGCTTCTAGGAATTAAGGCTTAGACAAAACCATCATCAAAGGAAGTCCTGTTTCATATTTAAGACCTGTCCTTGGCACCTCATTCAGAAAGGGCTCTTTTTCAAAGGCTTTTAGTATACAAGTTTAAGACAGAGAACACCCGTGGCCCCCTGTATCAGTTGTTGCTGTTTGATGTTGTTTGCTTTTTAATAGTTTGATTTGTATTTCCTCTGAGAGTCTTATCACTGGGATTGTCTCAGTAGTAACAGGAAGAATAAGTGTCTCTTGGTACATTTAGATACTGAGTTAAATACAGATACCAACCCAAAACTATGTCTTACATTGCAGTTTTGCAAGATTGTAAAGAACAGTCTCACTGCTGGAGAAAAGTCCATTCTTTGGAATATTTATCCCTGTAAATTTTAATCTCCAGTTAAATCAGTTTGTTATAATTTTAATTTATTTCTAAGTTTAACGTTAGGAGCTTTCTATACATCCTTCATTCCCTAAATACAGTTGAGAAGGCCCTCTCAAACAACCTCTCTAAACATTCATAAGAATAGTTGTAGGAAGCCAAGCCCAGTGGGGTGTGTGGTGAGGGAAGGAAGGAAAGATTTTACTTTATTTGTATTTTTTTCTGTTTAAAGTACATTAATTCTTTTAAGAATCCCCTTTTATCCTGCAGTTTCATTGTGGCTTCTTTTAGCCCATTCTACTGTCAGTGTTTTGTGGTGGTGTGTGTGCATTTGCTTTGGACCTGCCATAGTACATTTAAGTAGCTTCAATGTTTCTCCAAAACTCCAGAGTATTTTTTTGCATCATCCTTGAGGGGTTTTTTTTGTCTGCTTTTAATTTTAATTGCAAAAGAGAGTGTTCTGGTTTAGTTTCAATTGTTTCTACGAGGATATTGAGTGCATTATGATCATTGCTTCAGAGTATTTTTCAGAACTCTTTGGAACAGGTTTTGTGCATCACTCAGGATCCAATTACGAACTTCACTTTAAGTAGCTTGATCAGCTAATCCACAAAGCACTGACTGGAGAATGTATTTAAAGGTTCAGTTTGAGAACCATATTTGTGAAAGGAATGCGTTACCTTTCTCCTACTGTGGAGTTTATGTTTAAAAAAATTATCAAAACTCATCACAGTTTTAAAGTCTAGTTCTTGATGACAAATATGGGCAAGGGAAAAATTTCAACCACTTGAGATAATAAAGATAAAATCTAAATAAATTGTTAATAAAAATAAATCTTACATTTGTTAAAGTGTGTGAATGTAGTAAATACTTGGGTAAAGGTTATTGTAGCGGTTTCACATTCACCTGCTCGCCTGCTCACACCAGCTGAGAGTGTAGTGTAGTGGTTTTATGAGAATAAGGATTAAGAGAAATGCAAAACAGGCCTAAACTTCAAAGATAAAAATAGTTTATTAACAAAAGACAACAGAATCAAAATCAACCCCCAGGTGGTTTCTTCTTCC
>VZTR01013011.1:517319-629255 GCA_013400775.1 Chaetops frenatus
TTCCAACTTCCCGCTCCTAAAAAAATGTAAGCTTCGCAAAGACGCCTCTAATTTCAAGTGGCTACATGAAGTGCCCATCTTAAAATTAGCCAATCCGTGGGCTCCTCACCTCTGCTGGAAACTGTGTCCCGGCGGAAGTAGGAAGACAAAGAACTCCCCCCAGGAAGGAGAAAAAAAAAGTTGTTGTCCTTACTTGGGTAACAGTTATGGATCACCAGAAAACAAGATATAACTCAGTCAACACGAAGTGTAGCAAAGAAAGCAAAAAAAGATTGAGAGATTGAGGAAGTAATTGTTAACAGCCTGAGTTTTTTCAGCTTCTCATGACACAAAAAAATTGATGCACTGAAAGAGTTTTAGGCTGCAGATTGAAACACATGGCAGTTTTTTGAAATGTGGCATACTAGAATGGGAAAACTCACTAAATTGTACTGGCAGAAGACAGATGTAAAAATAGGGCCTAAAGACTTTCTGAAAACAATTAAGATGTCCAGTGTACAGGACCACATATCACTGTAATATAGGAAATTCTTTTGCTTTTATTTCCTCTTCTTTTTCATCTGGGTATGTTCCATGGGCTACGATGACCACATGCAGTACATGCACTTCTCTTTTGATTCAGTACAGCTGCTGTTAATGTTCTTACAAGAGTGTCCTCATTAAACTGTAATCTATCTCAGTGTTCTGTACCTTAAAGGGATCATAAATATTTCTGGGATATTATGATCTGAATGTATAGAATTTGCTTAGTAAATGAGCTTTCAAGTTGTATGGTATATTACAGTAGAATTGTGTAGGCATCAACTGTTAATGGACCCAGCCAAATATCTTAGGGGATAAAACCATATTTAGCTTTATTATAAAGTTAAATGTTGTTGACTTAGTCCCCTCAAATGCAGTTTGTTACTATTTTTACTTCAGTTTGTCATCATGTTGTTATGGATTTTCAAACAAGCATGTTGCTTCCCAGTCTTCATAACACAAATAGTTCTGATGCTGCAGAGTGCCCAGATTGAGGTTTCAGTTGCAGGTTTTAATTGACCTTGCTTCTCTGTGTCATGTTGTTATGCAATTATATATATATATGTGGGAGTGTATTTATATATATCTCTACTATCTCTATATATAGTTAGATACCTTAAAAATAGAAATTGCATCGTTTTAAATTGTGTATTAGAAGTTATATACCTATTTTTAAACTGTATAGTCACACTACATTCTTTCCAAGGAAAGCAACTGTCACCTTCCTTTGACATAGACCCCGTCATGTTGTTGTCTTCCAGTTCCCCAAACTGGCCATTGAACAAAAAGAATTCTGCATAGTGTTACCTTTTGAATAGTCAAAAATAAATTCCAGTGATGGATGTTTACAGGAAAGTCTTGGTACTATTGTTTATTTCTGTTTAAGGGGTTGATAAGATTTGCATTTGTTGAAATCCCAAAAATAGCACCACCACACACAGAGCAGAGGAGGCTACAGATGATTTGGGTAATGGAGATGTGGAATGCAGCAGCTCTCACCCTAGTTTTCTTTTGGTAGTACCTTGTGGCCATCAGGTTCAGGGGGAGGGAACAGCAATCCTGCTCTTCTGCTCTTACCATGAGAGTAATTTATTTTATATTAGCTTGAGTCTAGAATGGCCAATGAAGAGAGCAATTCCATTTTGTTCTCAATTCTCCAAACATTTTTGTAATAAGATTGCTTCATACTCCCAAACATGGCTAACAGTGTTTACTGTACAGGCCAGGTCTGAGGAACTAACGTGCAGAAAGCTAGGCTCTGCTGCAGAATCTGGAACAGGATGCCCTGTAGAGGAAGCAATTTCCCTCTCTTTCCAGTGTGTCTGGCTTTCATCTACCCTATCTCCATCCCACTTGGTTCCTTCTTCCATTTTCTTTACCTGGGCAGTCTGTTCAGAAAGCTCTTCAGGTTTCATTTGTCCTTCTGTTATAGCCTCTAAATACTTAGCCAGCGTCCTCATCCAGCTCATCTCTGCCTACCTGGAGCATGGTATTCAACCTGTTGGGTTTTGCTTTTAGCTCTCATTCTGTAGAATCATTGACCAATTCCTTCCTAAATCAGTCTCAAGCTTTCTTCCTGAATTCCTTGTTGAGTCTCAAAATTCGTTTGTTTTCAGAACCAACGTGTGTCACAGCAGTACCAGCTCTTGGAAAAATGTTGCTCAGCTTTGCTTTGACCTGCATGAAGCTTCAGGGAAAGCAGCTAAAAATCCAAGCCTGAGTTGTGTGTGAATAATCTTGTAGCCTTGTAGCATGGGCAAAATAGATGGGACTTCTTTTTACCATCTTCAACAAATCTGAAAGGCTAGGCAGCATCTGGAAAATTGCCATCACTTGACCTTGCATCCCCAAAAATGGATGCAAGAACTGTTCAGGGAAAATTTTGCATAGTTTTTAATATATTCTCTAATATGCTTCCTGCCCTCCTCTCCCTTCAGAAAGGGCTCAACTGTTTTTGCCTTAGAACTTGCATAGAGGATCATTCAGCTCAGCGTGCCCTGCTTATTGAAATTCTAAATATGAGTGGCTTTGCAAGTCTATGAATATTTCAGACAAGGTTCATTTTTAGCATAACCACCATCTCAGTCTAGTGCTTCTCATGATTATGTTAGATGAGAGTGGATTTGGGTACATTTACCATCAATGAGATCTGTGGAGAGCTTTCCTGAAATGAACTATGAATTCTGTGTCCATCATTTCCCAGAAATAGGACCTCTTGCTTGTTTTCTATTATGCATCCTTCTGGAGATGGTAGCAAACCTCGGTATTAATTGGAGTGATTTTGATGACAGTGATGATGTTTTGAAGGGAATGTTTTAGCAAAGTGACATTATTTTATGTTCTAATATTTCAACATGCATTTTTTGTGCATATACTGAGAGACAAAATACATTGTCATGACAGTGCAAAACAGAACTAACAGTTTATTGCAATTTAGTCCGTAAAAGTGAAATGTATGTTTTCTTTTTTGGTTTAGTTTTGTTGGAAACTGTGAAATTGATTTGGAGATCAAGAGATACTTCTGCAGAGCTGGTGTGAAAAGTATACAGGTGAAATTCAGGTTTTTTTTTTTTATTATTTTCATATCACTAAATCACTGTTTTCTGATGAAATAATCTATAGGAAAGAAATTATAATTGTGCAGTTTTGTAGCTGACTATTTTTTTCTCATTTGAGTAGTACTGATACCACATTATCATTTCAGTAACATGACTTAACAAAAGAATGAATTTCTTTGAGGTGTAGAACAAATATATAACATTTACTACAGAAAAAGCTGGAGATAATTTCACATCAAGCCAGTGTGATGTGTCATATGTTCAAGTGATGTGTCAGTTTATAAAGGCACCATGGAGCTTAAAATTTTATTACATGTAATATCTGTGTCTACTGGTTTAGATGCAATTACTATTAGAAGTCCTGCCTTCTGATATTGTTTCTCAGATTTCCTTAACTTTTTGGTAGCAGATGTCTCCCTAAGGAGGAGAATTAGCTCTTTTGCATGTGTGTCTTGACACACCTATAAGCATTTACCTGCTTTTGCTCTAGTACCTGTGCTTCTTGTGTCACATTTGTTTACATGGAACTGTAGAAATAATTTGCTTCTCACTTTTAGGAAACAACCACTAACTTGGCACTGCATTATATAGATGAATGTAATGAATTTTTAAGCACAACTGTTAAGTACTTGTGTGAATTTTTTGGGGTTTGGATGACATTTAAGGAAAGAAAGAATTTATATATTTATAAAATTCTTCCATAAGCAAGAATTTAATGAATTAGAAGTGTGAGCATTGCCAGCAAATAAATTTTATTTAAAACTTGCCCTGAAGTCAATTTAATTGTTTTTCTTTCTTCCCCTTCCACAGATCCATGGCACCATGAGGGTGATCCTGGAACCACTAATTGGAGACATGCCCCTAATTGGAGCGCTATCCCTTTTTTTTCTTAGGAAACCCGTAAGCACTTTCATCTCCCTTTCTACTTTTTTTAGAGTGCTGATGACAGTAGTTAGAAAATGACGGAGCAAGAATTAAGCAGCAAAATGAAAGATTTTGGGAAATCACTTCTGTTCGGTTGAACTTTCATAGATAAGCAGTGGACAAATTTTTTGAATGCTAGCAGGAACCAAGATGAATAATAGTTACCTTGGAATTTGGAAGTATGTTTTGTCAAGGCTGTCAAACTTTTCTTACAAGTCAGCAAGAACTTACAAGTAAGGCAAGATCCATAGATACCATCTAGATTGGTTGTAAAAAAGCTTTTCTTGCTATTCTTATGACATTCTGTAGGTAAGCATGATCTAACTTAGAGTTTCACAAAATCTGTGCAAGATTGTTAAGAAAACCAATGCTGGTGTTAGCACAAATTAAAATTAGAATGGGGAATTACCCACCTACTATGAAGTTTTTCTCCTAGATAGCAAGTGGGTAATTTCCATTACATTTACCAGTGACCCAAGTATGAGGGTGGATGAAGCACACAGTGAGATGGAATTGGAATTCAAAATGATCATGACAGTAGCAGAAGTGGAGAGGAGAGAGAAGGTCACAGAATTCAGATGGAAAATGTGCTAGGCCAAAGTGCACATTAGGGCAGGAATAACAGTGAAACAAAGATGAGCCAACAAGGTCTTGCTGGTATGAAAATGATACAAGTGGATAGCCCTCAAATGCTTTCAGTTTTAGGCACAGCACTTCAACAAATCTTGTTTTATAAAAGTATAAAGGATACCATAATACACATTGCACTTGGCTGGTGGAAAATTCTTTGATGTTATGTATGTGTGTGAGGCAGTTTTAGCAATTTGAAGTTTGGTACTGCTTTTAATAAGTATCAGTAAGAGCTTAACAGAAAATATGAACAAAGTGGAAATTCTTATACTACGCAGACTTCTTTAAAGAAATTAATAGTTTCCATCTCTTACTTGGAAGTATATTTTCCATTGGAAGCTTTTCTTGAATATGCTCTAATTAAACATTAAAACTTATGATGGCAAGGTTTAACAGTTTCAGACTGGCAGGTCACGAATTACAAGTGTATGGGTTTAGACACTTGGAAGCAGCTCGAATTAATCATCTTGGTTTCATCAGCAGTCTGAAACTCTGAAAAGTTGGTGTAGGCTTGGAGGGGTGAGAGTGATCTAGGCTTGAGGGGCTGAGAGTGAATTCTTTAACAGCTTTAGAAGGTATGTTGTTACTTTCTTCAAAGAAATCACATTCTTGTGATACAGTTCTTTTGAACAAATGTCCCATGATAAATTTTGCTACTATGTTGAAAAGAGAGGTTTGATTTTGGGTATTTATGCATGACCTAGAAAAAAACCTACGTCACTTGTGTTATTTATGTGGCTTGTTTCATCTGTCTGGAGGAACCAGGTGTGCTTGGGTAGAAGGAATGGCGACTTAAATCTTAGTAAAATATGCAAGAATTTGGAAATATTTTGTGCCTCATTTAGTCAATGTTTTTGTAAAAGTGAATTAGTTCATGCAAAACTGATAAAACATGGTTGCTCTTATTTGGAAATAGTTGAGGAAGTACATTGGGATGAACCAAATTTGGATTTCCACAGATTTCTTTGAGGTGAGCCTAAACAACTAGGAGATGTTTACTTTAGTTTCACCTCATTTTTACCCTCTGGCTGAGCAGTGAGTGTAGGACATCTGTTAATCTTCATGTTTATTCTAACAAAGTATGCATGGCCCTGATAAGGATTGAATGCTGTCATATGCTGGTTTGCACTATGTAATTGTTAGCATACTCTCTGATATTGTTTTACTATTTAATCCTCTCCTAAACAATTTCCATACTCAGTAGAGTCCCCAGCTCATTCCAGGGACCATCCAATAAACAAGTTAAATGCAAACCTTCTGGTTTAGAGGAGCAGGGAAAAAAGTGTAGCTGTGTAGATAGAGGCCTTGCATTTTTTTTTTTTCCTGCAGGAATAACCTTTCTCCATGTTCTAGATGTGGTTTGTGTTGTCTCTCTGTTCTGTTTTGTACAGTCCTTCTAAGAAGCCATTCTGACACACTCTGTGCTGGAGCCATGACCTGACCCAGTATGTCTGGATTGCTTCCCTGGGATACCTCCTGCAGATGCTTCTGTTTGGTGCCTTCTGGGGGAGATGTGGGAAAGCTGGCAGTGTAGGGAGGGAGAGATCAGCAGCAGGAATCCTTAGAAGCAGTTCCTGGCACTGCTCTGCTTCCCAGCATCCTGCTCTGATAGGATGCATTCAACTCTTGCACTTTGGATACTCCCAGAGCCCTCTCCAGTACCTTTTAACTCTGGTGCCTGTGCCCACTCTTTTTTAAGTGTGATGCATCTGCAAAGTGCTTAATTAGGACAACTTGCACCTGAGAGAAGAAAGTGAAAACATAACCTCATTTGGGGTCAGTTTCTGAACTTTGGGAAATACTTTGTCCATAGTAATTTTGTCTTTTGTCCTACCCCCTGACACTTTATTAGTGGGACAAAAAATGGAAGGGAAGTAGAGTGGAGTGTCAGCTTGGACTAAAAGGTCAAGCCCTCCCCAAAAGTATTCAGTTACAGAAATTTAAAAAGTGTTCTTCACCCTCCTTTCATTTAAAAACTAAGATAGTAGTCAATGCTCAAGCAAATATAAGGGTAAATGGTTCAAAAAATAATCTAAAGTAGCCCATAATTTTGACAATTATCCATGGCTGTTCAGCTTTTTCCAAACAGAGTTCTCTCCCCACCGCAGTGTGTGTTTTCTCAGTGTTTGTTTTTCTAACTTCTGTAGAAAAATGTAAGATAATGCTTATTATAGCAAGAACCCAATTCTGTCCTCTTACTAGAGTGCAAGTGGCTGCAGCCAAAGAAAGCTTTTCTTAAATATTTTTGTTAGAAGAGAAGAGGAATTAGTTGGCAGCTAGCATTAGATTTTGTTCTCATATTTTCCAGTCTGCAGTAACTGGCAACAATTCCTCTTGCTGTGTATCATCTGTTTGCTGGACTTAATGACTATATAAGGCAACATGGCCTATGACTTTACCAGTCTCATATTTCTGAGTAATACATGAAGTCTTTGATCGTCCAAGAGTTTTTACATCCAATGAAACTTTTTATATACTGTATTTTGTTGTTGGTATTTTGAAGAAGGTGCTAAAAGTTTCCTCGGCTTATAAAATGTCCAAATATGTAGGAGATTTCAAGGGAGGGAAATATGTGCATTCTAATGTTTGAAATAGTCTTTTAAATCTCTGAGTGTCAATGCTAGAGAGAAGGTAGTGCTGGATTAACAGTCAGGATTTGTGAGGTTCTTTGCATACTTTTCACTATGTTAACGTTATGTATATTTACCAGATAGTTGGTTCTCAAAATTGTAGTTACCCTTGTACTTTTAGCACAAATCAGTACATAGTTATTTTGATTTGTGGTTCAGTTATAGAAGTCTATATGGCTTATAGTTGTACTGTAAATGGGTAATTTTCAAAAGCTTGTCCAGTAGCACCCTCAGAATTGAGGGTGTGTCCTAACCAAACCATTTTCTCTTAATAGAAGCCAAAACCCTCCCAGTAAGACAAACATGTGAAAATACTATTGTTCTAAAAAGAACAATGGCTGGAAAACAGGATGTCTTCCAGGAAAAGTGGGCAGCTTTTCCAAAGCTTGCATTTTCAGGTTCACAGTTTTGCCTTCCACTTGCTGGCTTGAGTACTACTCTCCTTCCACTCACTTTACAGGTTGGTTCTGGCCTGTAGTTTTGATTTATTGTAATATTGGTTTAGTGTCATTTAATATTGTCTGCCTTTGGAGAACTGGCTGGATGAGACCTTCAGAATTTTAAGTCCTGATGAAAATTAGATTCAAAAGGAGTGCTTGCAGCAAGAATGAGTCCTAGTAAAATGGCTGGAAATAAACATAAAATGATTATGTAGAAGGCATAGAATGCCTCTAGAACATATGGGACTGTCAGGTTTCTGGAACACCTGTATAAATGCTGATGGCACAGCTACTGTTAAAATAATATTTGGTAAGAATTAGTCTAGTTGCTTATGAACTGAATGATTTGCACTACTACTCAGCATACTTACAATTTGCTATAACTTGTATTTTTTCTCAGTGATTTTGGTAGCTCATGGGATGTTTTAAGGGCCATCATAGTTGGGTTTCCTCAGCACCATATTCTTTTCTCCCTGTGCCCTCCCATTCAGTGTTGTTGTCTCTCTTACACCAGTGTTGAAAGTCCTGCTGCTGGAGGAAGGCTAAGGGATGTGTGCTGGCAGGATATTAAGCATGACAAGAAATGCCCACTTTCCTGTCCTTCAGATGTATTTTAGCAGCCTAAGCCAGCTCACTAGAGTCAGGAGAGTGTCAAGACTGGTGTGAGGGTGTGAACCAAAATGCAGACTGGTAGAAAGGTAGGAAGGAGGAAGTGGAGAGAATCACCTTGAATGAAGCTGTGAGCAGCTGACACTATGGAGAACAGCAGGTGCACTGGATTTTTGCAAAGTCAACTGTGATCCTTCTGCTCACTTCAACTTGCCTGCTCTGTCTTCTACCCCCTCAAGTATACATCTTACCTCTCTAGCAGTTGTCTCATTTAAATCTTCAGATTTACAGCTGAAAAACTTAAACACAATTTCTGTGCAGAGATAGGCCATATTTCCTATAGCAACTGGTGGGACTGGGACTACTACAGCAACTTCTCTCTGTACTGTAGTTTGAGAGGTTGAGTTTATGATATATTTCCTGGGAGATACACTGGATAATGTTACCTGTTAAAATATTACAGCAATGCCAGCACTTCAGCATTGTAGGTGGTGATGGGCTTTGCTCTACTAACAAATTTCGCCATGGCTGTGTGGCCATTCACAAGTAACAGTAGAGGGCATGTTAGTCCCCTCCTTGTAATACCTACCTGAGAAAAATCACACCTTATCCCATGGAACTGAATCCTCGTGCCCGTACAGGAGGTTAAGTTTTCCTGTAAAAGTCTTACACTTCCATAACTTGTTTAGCAGGAAGTTGTTAATCAGCATTTTAAAATACTCTGTGGCTTCTCTTCTGAGAATTAGGGGCGCTTATGGCAGACAAATTAAGCCACAAGGTTGGCATTGTTTAGAGGCTGCTTTTTGTGCTTCTGTGAACTTTATTTATGGCCCTGTGTATTCTACATTCCAGTATGTATTTTTCCCTTAGTAGAGACTTCTAGGGTCTTGAGAACACCCAATGGGTCTAGAGATGCTCATCAGTTTTTCTGCTCATCTTTTCTTATTGGTTGAAGGGGTTTATTTTTTAATCTCTTCCAATGTGTTTGTTGCATTAGTTCTAAGTACAGAGCTTTGGTAAGACATGAATTTCTTGGTTTTCAGGGAGATAACAAAATTTGTTTTCACTTCTCTGAGCAGAGGAAGAATTGTAAGAGGTTTGAGTAACAAGACAGGCAGACAGACAGACAGACAGACTGCTTCATCGGAAAGTGTAACGGTGTCTGGAATGCTGCCTTTGTCCAGTGAGCTGGCTGGTAGAGTCTGCAAGGCACATCACCTCTCTCAGCTGCAATCTGTTGTGGAAAGACACCATCGTTTCTGGCTTCTGGCAGAATTTCACTTAGTGACAGATCCTACACACAGTTTTTCCAGTGCCCTGTTAGTTCTGCTGCAGAGAACCAGCTGGCATTCCCTGAATTTAGCTAAACTAAGAGAATTATGCATTGCTTAAAGTGGTGACAGAGAAGGAAATTATATTGTTAAGCTATTTTTTTAAATATGGAAAGCTTTTAGATTTGGTGCTTCATAAAAGATTGATCAGCTGGCAGTCCTTTGCTTGCTCCCTTTTTCTCCATAGGACTCTACAGTTAGTTATGATGGCAACGTTGCTGTAACTTCTGTCAGAACCACAAGTTAGGGAGTCCTGTTCTTCTCCAGCAAGTCATGGCATGGTAGTGCCCAAAATATAGAATGAAAACCCCTGGCTGGGGGGCTCCCTCCTGTCTATGAAGAAATGCTTTACCTCCTTTCTTATCACTCAGCTGTGTTTGTCTGCTGTCAGTGCTATTTCTATTACTTTTGCAGGTATTAGGATTTTTTTTGTCTGAATTGGTGTTGCCTTTTGGAAAACTCTTCTTAAGTTGCAAACAGTGTTATCTATTGCTGATCTGATTATGTGTGGAAACCAAGTACAGACTTGAAACTACTTTGTTGAAAGGAATGTTGGGTTGATGGCAGGAGATAGGACACTAAAAAATGAAAAAAGAAGCATTTCTCCCTAATACCTGTAGACTAAGACTAGAGTGTGTGTAACTGCTGGGTGCTTCTAGTAGAACTGAAAAGGAAACTGTGGTGGGCAAATGCAACAAACTTTATCTGCAAGGAGAACTTACCTTCAGAGCCCAAACAGTGAAAGCTTGATTATGCCAGGAGTTTGAAGGCTCATATTCCCTCCAAAACATTTAATGGCTTAAGATTTATTTGCAAAGCTTTTCTAATAATCTTGTAAAGTGCTTAGCCATAGTAATATTTTTTAATTTCTGAGCTTCAACTTCAAATAGAAAAAGATTTAACATTTCTGAACTTGGTCTTTGTCTTTATTCCTGTGCAATAAGTGGATGAAGAGAATTTCTGATATTATATGTACTAATTGTGTTTGTCTAAATGACCACTCTTAGTAGCACGGTTTTCAGGTTTTTTGTGTAACTCTTTTTCCATGCTTCATTCTCTAAGGACTGATGATGGAATGAATGGGTAGCCTTGTTTTTTAGCAGAGGTGTGTAATAATCAAAATACTGACAGTGAGGTTGTACCATAGGCCCTGTTTGTGTGTCATATGCTGTGTTGCAACCTTTTGAAATAATTTTTAGTCACATCAATGGAAAGTGTCAGTTCTCAGTGGCATCTCTTAGGTTGTTCTTGGTTTTCTTTTGGGCTGTGGCAGTTAATACAGAAACCACTGTGATAAATGTTTCAGTCCAGTGCAGGAGATGTTTCTCAATGCTGAATTTCAACATGCATTGTGTTGCTCAATGCATGTACTCAGTGAAGTCTATTTAGGAGACAGCACAGAACTTTGCTGAGTTAGTTGCTGTATGCAATACACTGAACACAATATGAAAACAAAAGGAAATGCAAATATTTTCTCTTTTGCTATTTAATCTGAAAACATTGTTATGTAAAACTGTTAAATACAGGATCAGATATGAACGCCTTAGGATAGGGACCACTTTTGGAAGGTATTTATGGTGTGCATTTGCTTCTATTTTGCCTATGATTAAAGAAAAAATAAATCGTATAATAAACTGGGTTCTTTGTCTTAAAACAGTATAGAATTACTTCTTCTATAACCTTGGTAGACTGCATAGATTTTTAAAGTGTCTCATAATGTACGGTCGAAACTTGTGATTAGAACAAAAGAATTAGTCTGAATACTCAGGTTGTGGTTAGTCTTATCAGCTACTACCCAGCTACTTGTGTGGTATATTACTTAAACATCTGTGGGTTTGCATGATCAAGAAAATAGTATAAAACTGAAGTTAGTCAAAATAAGTTGGACTTTTCATTCTGGTTCAATTATTTATTTCTTAACTCCTTTTTTTAGATTTAAGATGAGGAGAAGATTTGAGAACATATACTAATAATTTGCCCAATTAATTTTTGAAGAAGAAGGTACTGAAATTATATTAGTTTCCCTAAATGTAAATGTTCCGTGTTCTAGCTCATAGTTTATTATTGTACAACTGTACAACTAAACCTTACATACCAAGGCAAAAAAATCCATTTTATAACATATTATTTTCAACAAGGGTTTTCTTACATTTGGAAATTAAAAACCTCATAGCTTTAAATTGATAATTGTGTAGGAAAAAAAAAACTACAGCACCTCAAAAAAAAAAAAAAGTAAGAAAAAGACTGTTCAGTATACAGCATGAGTTTTGGCTAAGAACTTACTCTCTTCTGAAAGGTATTACTCCCATTTAGCCTTGGTAGTATTTCATAAATAGATGTGCATTAGCCTTTTCTCACTAAAATAATCCTACTAGTACTCTAATAGAAAGTGGGCAAAACTAGTTGTAGATGAGGTGCTTTAAAAAATACATTGAATACAAAGTGGTCCTGCAGCCAGCGATAGCTTTGTGCTTTCACCTAGAGAAGGATAAAAGTCAACAATCTCTGTAGAACTACTGAAGAATTTTTTCACTCTAGATTTAGTCTGGTTTCATGCATAACATTGTATATGATCAGGTAGATGGCTTAGTCTGAATTTAGTTTCCCTCACATAGCATGACTCTCTGTAGAGGGACTGTCTGAAGCAGGATGTCTGACTTTCTGGAAAAACTACTGGGTGGAATTATTCCAAGATGGGGAAAGATGGAAATTTTCTGCCACAAGGAAGATGACTCCTACCCCATCTGCAGATTTGCAGCTGTGGAACAGATTCGAGGCCAGTGTAGCAGAGGAGGGCCTGGGAGCATCTGAGCCAGCAGAGTCTGAACTGCACCGAAGCACCAGGAGAAAGGGGCAAGTTGTCACTACTGAGAGACTCCTGGCCCCATGTGCCATCCTGACCTGTTTCCTTGTGAGGTTTGTGCTTGCCTGGACCTCAGATTCAGGATATTGTCAACTGATAAAGCTTGTCTGGCCCTCAGACTATTACCCACTGCTGCTCCTCTGTGTGGGAATCAGCACCACTTCCAGGGGAGATCTGGAATGCATGAAACATGACTGCATGGCTCTGGAAGCAAGACAAGGACACAGGAGCTCAAGTGGTGATCTTGGTCCTGCTAGTAAGGTAGAAGGGACAAGAAAGTGATTGGGAGTAGCCAGGAGGGAGTCATGAACAGGTTAGCCAAGCCAGTAGCCCTTTGTGATCACGAGGCTGGCTTGGTGGATGAGGAAAGAAGTATGGATACAGCTTATCTTGACTTCATTAAAGCTTTTGACTGTCCTTTGCAACAAACGTAGGTAAATGGCTAAGTACAGAGTAGATAAATGGACAGCTTGGTTGAAAAGTGGCTAAACTCTTCAGGCTCAGTGAACAGCATGTTATGGTCAGCAACATGAGGTTTATCTGGAGGACAGTCAGTAGTGGTTTACCCCAATGAAAATACTGGAGCCAACAGAAATTCATGGCTGTCCTGGATGGTGGTACAGAGTGTGCTCTCAGCAAGTCTCCTTGCTTAAAACTGATAGGAGTACTTGATGCAACTGATAGTTGTACTGCTATTTAGAGGGACCTTGACAAGCTGGAGAAATGTGCCAACAGGAATCTCATGAAGTTCAACAAATGGAAATGTAAAGTCTTGTGCCTTTGAAGGAATAACCCTGTCCCCAGGACAGGCTGGGGGCTGACTGGCTGGAAAGCAGCTTTGCTGGAAAAGATATGGGCTGTTCAGTTGGACAGAAAGGGAAACAGAAGTCAGAAATGTGCATTTATGGCAAAGCAGGCCAACATCATCCCGGGCTGCATTAGGAGGAGCATTGCCAGCTGGTTGAGGGAGATTTTTCCTTTCTCCACAGCACCGGTGAGGCACATCTGGAGTGCAGTGTGGCACTCCCCAGAACAAACAACAGAGACAGGGACATGCTGGAGCAAGTCCAGTCAAGGGCCACAAAAATAATGAAGGTACTGGGCATCTCTCATATGATTCTCCAGTCCCTTAAACATCTTCATGGCCTTTTGTTGGACTCTCTCTGGGATGTCCATGTACTGAGAAGCCCAGCACAGACAGCATGCCAGGTGTGGCCTCAGTGCTGAGCAGAGTGGAAAGATCAGGTCCCCGAGCCTGCTGGCAGTGGTTTTTCCTCATGACACCCAGGATAGCCTGAGTCCTGTTTGTGGCAAGGGCATGGTGCTGGCTCGTGTAGGTTCTTGCAGTACATCCCATGGTATGTCTTGCCTTTTGTTCTGGAATATCTGGTTATTGCATCTTACTTTTTTCATTTCACTGCTTAATTGTTTGTTACAGATGGGCCTGGTAATATTGTTCATAGGTAACATTGTTGAAATATTTGCCACCATTGCAAGTGTATATTAAGTAACAATGCTCCTTATATGAATAAATCTATTATGTGTTATCTTTACTGGAAGTATTCCCAAAGGAAATTACTAATTAAACTATTAAGAGATCCTTTGTAAAATAATGGTATGGGCTCTTTTTAAAAAGGAAAGTGAAGGTAGAGTGATGATTCTTGTGTTTGTAAAAATATACAGTATTTATTCTTGTAGAGATTTGTTGTTCTGTTTTAACATTTAGCTGAACCACCAAGATTAATTTCTTAACTGAGGAATATAAAAATCCTTTTCTTATGCAGTTATGCTTAGATTAGCTGAGTTGGATTTGGAAACATGTTGATAACTGGGTGGGTTTGGATTTGTTTGTTACTTAAATATTCTCTTAACTTCTGTGGAGTTAATAGAAATCATTCAATGAAGAGAGAACTAAGGGAACTTGGGTCTGTTGGTTTTGTTATCTAGAATTAAAATACTATAGGATCAAGAAGGATGTCTTAAATTAGTTGTTAATGCCAGCAACCCTGAAACAGAATAGTTACCTTTATACAGCATAATATTCTGCAAAGGTTTTTAGTGAAGAAAGCATGCATGATATAGCAACGAGTTATCCTTCTTAATTATCCCTGAAGAATTTTTCTCACTTTGATACTTAATCTTGTTGATACCTCTCTTCTTTATCAGTGATAGAATGAATTTGTGCCTTGAAAACAGCCTCATCTTATGTTTGCAAGCTGTTACCACATCTTTCTTCCACCTTCTTAATCTGAATTCTTCATTCTTTCTGTTGGTTTTGTCTTCTAGATCTCTTATTTTCCTGGTCTCATGTGGGATTCTTCATCAGTTTATTATAATTTGCAAATTTGTGTGTTCATCTCTAACAGGTCTATGGTGACTCCAGAACCATTTCTCCAGAAAACATGATCACATTTCATTGTTCTGTATTGGTTGTACGGAGTAGTTCCTGTGTATATTGGGGGATGTGTATTTATATGAATGGTGGAAGAGTGGATAAGAGAATTGTAACACCTTTTATGACTTTCAAAAAATGTGTCTGAAAATTCTTAAAAATGGGAGAAGGTTGTTTTGTTTGTTTGTTTAAGAAAATCCTGGAAACTTGTTAACCCTCTGCTGATCAGAATCTGGGTTTATTTATTCAGTGTTATAAATTCTAAGTTGCTTTTCTTTTTTTGTCTTTCTTTTTTTTCCCCTCTCCCTCTTTTCTCTGTAATTCACAGCTTTTGGAAATTAACTGGACTGGACTGACCAATCTTCTGGATGTTCCAGGGCTGAAGTGAGTATACCTAAAGCAGTGTTTGATATATATGTGCGCTCCAGTAAGGCCCAGAAAATCTGAAGACCATCAGTTGAATCATTTTTAGGTTAGATGACTCTGAGCAGTTCTCTCTTAATGTAGAATTATATGAAATTGCTCAATTTGCAGAAGGTAGTAATTTTACTACAAGTCAAAATACACCAAAAGTATATCTAGTAGGTCTTGTTAAAAATACTTTGAAAATGTAATTTTTATCTACTTCTTTTAGTGTTCTCAGCCTTTTCAGATTTCCAGAATATTGTGAATTTCCTATCTGCCATCTCCTGGACAGGAGAAAGGCACAGAGCCTTCTGTTCATGCCAGTGGATTTATGACATCTTGGCTCTTGGCTTTGTATGCCCATCCATCTCTGTTTGCTTGTGTAAAGGTAGTCAGGAATACCGTAAGACTTTTCAAATTAAATAAAGTTTCTAATGTCTTCACTTTTAAAGCTTTCAGTTTATTATGTGAAGATCAAATGGAGTAGCAGAAATATTGACCATATATAGCTATAACAATACTTAGCTTATTCAGAGCTTTTCCTAAAACCACATGATAAAATCCCAAATTAGAATGCATCAATAGAGGTGAAAATCAGGCTGTTTTGAGTCATTGCAAACCTGATACAGTTAAATCCATTAACATATTCATACTTAGCAGGTTTTAATAGTTACCCAGGGGCTTTTTAATACAGAGACAATGGCAAAGGAGATAATGGCAGATCTGATACACACTTGGATTTTGTGACTATCCCTTTTATTAGATCCCGTACTCTAAAGAGTTGGCTGACTCCAGAATTATTTTTTTATTGTTTCAAAACAGGAGTTTGACTTTAGGTATTAAATTAATCCCTTAGTAATCAATTACATGACTGAAGTGAGTTTTGCTTTCCTTAGACACATGAAGCCATTGCATCAAATCCCAGCTGAACAGTTTGAAATTAGAATTTGCATTAAGTAGGTTAATGGCTGCAGGAATTGCTCATGTTTCAAGCCTGCTTAAGACTCTCTGAGGAAAGAGGTTTTCTTGATGAGTAAGAGAAAATGGCTTCCAAAATACAATGGCTCCTGAGTAATAATTCACTCTTTTGTTATAACATGACTAAATTTACATTTAGCACTTAAATTTCCTAGGCTCCTGAGACTCACATCCTGCTACATATTTGCCTGATTGCAAACACAAAACCTTACATGTAAACAAAGTTTCACTAAATATCTCAAGTTTATGGTTTCCAGAGCAACCAAACTTGGCCACACATGCACAAACTGGTGCCATCTAGACCTGGTATAGTTTCTATAGTAACTGTAACTGAGGTGACTCATGCTCTGCCTTGCCAAGAGGTTTCTTTAGTGCTGTATTTGTTTTTCTTATCTGTATAGATATGCTGTGTATTTTGGTCTGACAATGTGATATATTGTAGTTGTTACTAACAATGATGAACAAGAGATTGCTGCCACCACAGGTACCTTTTTAGTCCTGCGGTTGTTGGCTGCACACTACACTCTTATTTGTACTCTGTTTGCAAATGTCTTCTACTAATTGAATTTCTGCATTAGCTGCTGGAAGCTTCCCTGTCAGCTGTTTACAACGTTCATTGCTCTTCCTATATGGCTCCACAACGAGAAGGACACACAAGGAATTAATATTCCATCATTAGTATAGCTTACAGAGAAGTGGAATTAAAATCTCTGTGTGAGGAGGAGCCAGGCTGTGGGAATACTCAGGTGCTGTCAAGAGGGGATGTGGATGATGGGAAGATATTGATGTTGCTTGAGATACAATGAAAACATTCTGTGCAGTCAGAGATATGCTGTCTCTGCAGTATGAATAAAGACAGGGCAGGAAAAATACAAAGCTGATAAAAATTGATCAAAATTAAGTAGAGCTAAGTAGAGAGTGATACAATAGAGTAGGCAACTAAATTATTTTTCTGCAATGAAATTGAGCTTTTGAAGACTGTAGTAAACTCTATGAAACATTGCACCCTTCTTTCTTTCTTTAAACTGAAAAGATAATTGTACATAGAACCATTGACTAGAGTTTAATGGTCTTAGGAAGCTGTTTTTTAATGATGCATCAACATAAGGGTTTATATTAATGCATCTTTCTCTGTTGCTTGCAGTGTTTTGTCTCTGTTTTCCATAGATCAGACCACTTACTTTAGATAACAAAAAATGCAAAAGATTGTTGTTTTCACCTTGTATTCATGAAGAAATCTTTGCATCTGAGAGCACCCCAGCTGGCTAATACTAGATGAGATTTAAACAGCTTGAAAGCAACGTGTTGTTTTTGAATTAATTTAATTCATTAATTAGTTACATTCAATCTTCAGTGTTCTTTTTCAGCTCCCTATGTTTAAAGTTAAGGTATCTGCCACCTTCTAGGAGTTTTATCTGTGTAAAACTTGGTGAAACTTCATTACTGCTGCCTCATTTTTCTCAGGTGTTTTAGTGAAAATCAAGTATTAAATGTTGGGATAAAATTATGAGACTTACTTTTGGAATCAGAGCTGGGATTTGGTTCTGGCATGAAGGACTGTGAGTCCTCACAGTGCTTGGGCCATGTTCTGCTACTGCCTGTATCTTTCTCTTATTTAACGAGATTTGCTGTAGCTCTGTTAGAACATTAGTCAGTCTCTGAACCTTATGCTAGTCTAGAGTAGGTTTATTTATGCCTGTGATCACATAAAGTCTGTGATCTTAAGGAAATACTAGAGAAGAGCACAGCAGCCTTTCTTTCAAGGCAGCTCTGGTAGCATTGCTTCCCTTGCACTGCTCCTTTGCTTTCTGTGACCTAGGTCAGTTGGTTTTCTCCATTAGTTTTTCCTTTTAAAGTTAAGACTGGTTGAGATGTTTATCTTCAATTTTTTGTCAACTCTTAAGAAAATAATGAATTCTATTTTCTTGACTCATTTCAGAAAGTTTAGCATACATAAATTGAAAACTAGATGTTTGGCAAAATGAAACATGGAAGTTTGAAAAGCAGTATGTTAAAATGATGGCTAAATGAAGCTACTCTTCAGACAACATGATTATCTTGTAGTATTTGTCTTAAGAATTACTGAAACTCTGAATTTCTAGGGTTCACACAGAATGACAATCTCTGTAAATATGATTGGATAAGCTCTGCATGAAGGGAAGGGGAGGGAACACTGTTTAGGGCAGATGTGAATTAGCTCACAGAAGTGGAGTGGAAACGTTTTACCTCTGAGCAGTATCTTAACATTATCCACTGTTTCTTCTTTCTAACCAGAGGGCTGCACAGACCTGTCCATTGATTTTGATGCAGCCTTGAGCTCCTTCTGTTCCTGTTGTTCTAAGTACCATTAAAAAGTCAGCCATGTTCCATCATATGTTGTAGTTATCTGGATTTACAGTGGAAGTGGGCAGCCAAGGGGATGCAGGCTGTTCAGGTTGCAAATCTCTGGCATGAAAATCAAAGTGTGTTTCTAATGGGCCAGATTGTATTTAATGAGTTCATTCTGTTGCCCATCTCTAGCGTAATGTTAATTGCTCACCACTACATTTTTTTTTCCAAATGAAACTGTAATACAAATCACATTTCACTGCAGCTTTTGTGTTTTTATGTTCTAGCTCCTGACTCAGGGCTACTCCCAGCTTCAGATTCAGTCTTAGCACTTCACAAGGTGCTTACATAGAAGTGCCACATCCAAAAAACATTGCAAGTAATTAAACGTTATCTGCATCCTGATTTCACAAAGACTGTAAAAAGGGAATCATGGAGTATATTTAGGAGGAGAAACTGCAGCTCCACAAGCTTTAGTGAGAAGGCATCTCTGCAGTTCAGAGTATCATTATTTTTGTAATTACCTCTCTGAACCTTTGTACACCCTCCTGAGACTGTCCTGTGCACTTGTGTGCTGTGTTTTGCCTTTTGCCTGTGCAGGCAATGTGTGTAACCAGTGCTGTTGGTCTGACAGTCATTTGTTGTCAGTTCAGACCTGAGCTGGGTGAACTTGTAGCTTAGGAAATAGTTCTCTTTTCTGTGTTTGTGGAGGGGTGTGGAGTTGGGTTTTATGTAATTCATTACCAATGTGGTTGCACTGCCACTCCCTTTTCACTGAACAAAACCTGTTTTGCTTCCCTAGGCTACATTTACTCAGCCATGAGCTTGTGTTCTGTGTGTCTGTGGTTTCAAATGGTCCTCCCAGCTCAAGAGGATAACTGGTTCCATAACAATACAGGAATGGGTAGCCAAACTTCCAAGGACAGATAAATCATTATTGAAATACAAAAGTAAATAAGCAGTTACCATCTGCTTCGTTATATGCATTAGAGGAAAGAGAACTTAAGCAATAGCTTCTTACCCAGGTTGTTTTAGAAGGTGAGGCTGAGGGGGGAAATCTGGCTGTGGCAGGGAAGTGGGAGCTTTATGTTCATCCTTGTGGTTTCTGCTATTCAGTATCAGCTGCTTCCACCTGGTGGCCGTTTGGGCAAGAATTCTTTATTTTAAGTTTACAAACAGATGTGTCTTCTACTCCCCCCCAAAAGCAAATATTTTCTCCGATTAGGTTGTTAAGCAACAAAAGGAATTTTTTTTTGAAGTAACCGAGGATTCTTTTCTCCAACAGTGGCTTATCAGATACAATAATATTGGATATAATATCCAACTACTTGGTCCTTCCAAATAGAATTACAGTCCCCCTTGTCAGTGAAGTGCAGATTGCTCAGTTGAGGTTTCCTATACCAAAGGTAAGCAGCTTTCTGTTAACAGTAATAATTGGGCATTTAGTTTTTTCTGTAGTAACTGTTTAAGACACATCTGTGTGAATTTATAAATAGTTACTGCAGTGGTACAAGTTGCTGTGAATTCAATCACTGATAATAATTGATTTAATTTATAAATAATTTCTGTGAAGTTAATGTTTCAAAAGAACACCAAGAAAAATGTATTCATTTATTTATTCTGTTTTGTTGGAATCTTAAACATATTACTTGCTACAATCTAGTTTAACGATGTAGGTTAAAAAGAAAGTAACATATGTTTTATATTATCATGGAAAATTACTATTAGTATGCTTCACTAAACAGTTGTTGCTATTGTTTTGCTACTCACTTCCAGAAAGCTGGTATTTCTTGAAGTAACTGGTGTGTTTCTGATGGTTGATGACAGTTTTTCTTTTCAGGAGTCTCTTGAGTGCTAGGTTTGTTGAGTGTGTGGATCATCACTGATATCTTCTATTTACAGTATGTCCAAAACAAGTTTCATGTTAAGGAAATGGCAATGGAAATTTTAAACATCTGTTGTGTAAATTGTGATGACATGGAAGCTTTCAGATTACTACACAAACTCATCTTTTCCTTTTTCAGGGTGTTCTAAGGATACACTTTATTGAAGCTCAGGACCTGGAGGGGAAAGATACTTATTTAAAAGGGATTGTCAAAGGAAAGTCAGATCCTTATGGAATCATCCGTGTGGGCAACCAAATTTTCCAAAGCAAAGTCATCAAAGAAAATCTCAATCCAAAATGGAATGAAGTTTATGAGGTATAACCAATAAAAAGACCTTGTTGTATGTTCTTCTTTACAGAAGAAACAAAAGTAGAAATATCTTGTTTACTTTCTTAAAGTGGATATATTGGGAGTGTCCTCAAGGAGCTTCTTGATGTCTCCTTCTAGAAGCCCAAAGTTCTGTAACATTTATATACTTTCTTGTCTAGACTGAGCATCAGTAATTCTGAAAAAGTAGTTTGGGCTTTTAGAGCCAACGTTGACTAATTTCATCTGGAAAGCTCTTAAAATTGCTCGACTCATTAAATTACAATTTTTAAAAGCATTTGCTTCCTGATATATTTTATTGCACAAAGGTACTGCAGCTCAGTGTTTTACTGTTACTATGCCATTTCACCAAGCTGGGCAGTTTTACTGACAATGCCTTCTCACTGAACTTCCAGGCCTTAGTGTATGAACATCCAGGACAGGAGCTAGAGATTGAACTCTTTGATGAAGATCCAGATAAAGATGACTTCCTGGGAAGGTAAATGTTATGGAGAATATGTTTGTATGTATTGGAAAGAGATGAAATATTGTAACTATTCTTTAATTATTATTTTTATTTTATTGCAGTTGTTCTGCTATCTAATTGTATTTATAATTCAATTATCTTGGTAGTAAGCAGTTCCCTAACTATTTCATATATGTAAATATCTTCATATGAAAATGTACTTGGGTGTATATATACACATGTATACGTTTACATCTTTTTTTTAAAAAAAAGGTAATTATTGTGGGTACCCAGATGTACCCTAGCTGCTTTAATGTTTGTAAGCTAGCACTAAGTATTAATTCTTTCTCTAGGCAAAGTTAATACAGTTTCATAACTGTGTATCTTCATCTTTGTAGCTTCTAAATGACTGTCTCAAGTTTATTCTTCTCTTAAGAGTAGATCTTAACTATTTGATTAAGAAGAAATTTTGCTGTAATGCTTTCACAAACATGACTCACTCTTGGCCTCCACAGCCCATAGGTGTTTACTCATAAACATTTCAGGGTTTTAGTAATCTTCTTTCTTTAGTAATTTGTCATCTTTATTTCTTGCAGAGTTTTGGAACTTCCCATTGTTGCTTTCCATACAGAGTAGATATCCTTACCTTTCCAGCTCCTTCTCTCTTAACAGGAGAAGCAGTACCTACTTCTCTTCTCATTAAAATAAAGAAGTAGGGAGTACAGGGGCTTCTTTTGCTTTGCACTTCCCTAATCTTACACTGAAGCGATGGTCAGTGGGGGGAAGTGACACAATGTGGACACCAGTACTAATAAAATAAAAAGCCAGACAAATGTTCATGCACTGGCATGCAGTTGTCTGCTCTGTTTAATCTGTAGCAGATTCATTCCCTGCTACATTTTTAGCTTGTGTGAACTAGAAGTCTCACAGACATTGGCAAAGCATGAGTTTGGTCACAGCATATGTCCAGGTGCTCTTTCCAGTGGGTAGTTTGGATGTGGTCTCTGTTTTGAGAGTTGTGTCATAAATATGTGAGTCATATTGTGCCAGTTGGCCTCATAGCTACAAAATGGGCTCTAGTGTAGGTATATTTTCTGTTATCATGCACTCATCTTTGTTCAGCCATTTCATTCCCTACTTCTTCTTTTCCTAGGGGTTAAAAGACTAGTATTCTGCTCTTTTGATCTCAGTGGAAACCTGGATACTCAACAAACACAGCAAACACAGGGTGGTGTTTGAGTTCTCTGCTAGATCTTTAGTTTCTTGGCTAAAACACTACTTCTTTTTCTCCATTTTTCTAGTTTGATGATTGATTTAATTGAAGTTGAAAAGGAGCGTCTCCTAGATGAGGTAAGCAAGTTCAGTAAGTTCTGGTTTTAAAAGGCCCATATGTTGTACATGTAGTTGCTCTTGCATTATATTTTCCTGGTCAGAGTTCCTGTACGTGCAAGAATAACCTTAGTGCTGTAGAAATAGATTTCCTTATGATTAGTACTGTGGTTTTAAGAGATATCTAAACTGGTGAAATCTGAAAAATAATGACATTCTTTGTCTTGAGGTTTTAAGGTTGCTCCTATACAAATGCAAAAAATACTAATTTAGATATTTGGTGAGAATGTTTTTTTGCAAGAGAATCATTAGTTGCTGGGTTTAACTATTATTAGACGTAGAAGACTATTTTTTGTTCTCTATGTAAGAGAGATTTTATAGGAACATTGTGCAGGGTTTGTACTCCCAGAACACCTTTACAGAACTTTAAGAATTTTCTTGGTATTTTAAAGATGCTTTTATTATGTAACATAGATGATTGTTGGTGTTTTTATCATTCTCTGTTGTATTTTATGTGAAATATGACATTTTAATGAACCGGACTTTTTCAGGTTACGTGGACTTCAGCTCTGAGAGATTCCTCGTATACTTTAGTGTTTCCTAAATGTCCTGAAGAACCAATTGCAATCATATATGTATTTGCCAGATTATTTCACATTACTTTGCTTAATTTTCAGTGGTTTACTTTGGATGAAGTGTCCAAAGGCAAGTTGCATTTAAAATTGGAATGGCTCACATTGATGCCAACTGCTGACAATCTAGACAAGGTATTAAAGGAACACATTACTTTCATTCTAATCTTGTTTTGGGGTGATTTTGTTGTGATTTTTTCATTTGTTTGTTTATTTATTAAGTATGTAACCAGTTCTCTAGCTGCTGTGAATTTGGAGAAAGCTGTAACTTTGTTCTAAGTTGTCTGTCTCTTGAAATCTCAAAACAGTCACAAGTGCCAATGGTTTCAATGAGATTTTAACATGCTTTTGTGGTTTTCTTCTTTTCTCTTAATGTTACTGTTTGAGAATATCTGCTAACATTTCATTAGTCTGGGAGATAAAGCTGTATATGATATTAAAATCTGTCCAATCTAAAAAACAAAAGTAGGAAATGGGGTGAAAATTTCCATGCAAATGGTTTTGAAATGTCTGTATGAGTCTTGAAAAGTTACTTCTTATGCTTCATGCNTTTGCAGAAATGGGACAGAAATAATAATACTTGATTTCCAGAAAGGCTTACAGTGTGTTTTTGGTTTAGGTGCTAACAAGCATTAGAGCTGATAAAGACCAAGCTAATGATGGGCTTTCATCTGCATTGCTTATACTGTATTTGGACTCAGCAAGAAATCTGCCTGTAAGTTATGTTCTCATGGATGCCCTTTTGTCACAGAGTCTCTTGGGTAGTCCCAGCATGTCTTGCTTGGTAGTGTGACACGCTGCTTTACTAACACACATTATGCCATCTTCTCTATAATTCCTCTCTTTTCAAGACGTGTAATGTAAGGTCCACTTTTTTAGTAGCAGAGTATTATAGCTATATATTTAATAAAATATTACTCTTTAATCAGTGTGATTTGTCTTTAAAGAATGCTCCTTTCCTGGACTTGAAAGGCTGCATGTTTTTTATTACATGATGTTTTCCATAAATCATATGGGATTAGCATGAGGAATTTTAAGGAACTAACTGGGAAAAAACCCACCTCCATGAGCTCAGGTAAACTTGCTTTGGCTTAGGGTATTGTTGGAGATCTGAAGGTAATGAAGTCCTCATCATGAAATCAATCTTGTGCAGTTGATATTACAGTGCCAGAATACTTGTACAAGATTTCTATCAGATTGTTGTTTGCAAGATGGTTTATTTGCTTGTGCAAAATATAACAATAAATCATGTTCTCTCACTCTATGGATTTATCCTATGGGACTATGAAATAATTTGTCTTGGAGTTTATTTCAGGTTAGTAAAATACTGTTCCTGGTTGTAATTGATCTCAGTAATAACTTTAACCCTACCTAAAGAGATCTGTGAAGCTTAACTGAGTTTTGCTAGTTTTCAGCATTGCTATTAGATGAGAGGTTCTGGAAGTAATGACTGAAATACTAATCAGAGAATACAGTTTTCATGCTTTGGATTTTTTGCATGCATTTTGCAGATTTTTCTGCTGACATTTATGTTAAAATTAAGTTAAATCAGAGTGTTAACCAAAGAAACCTCAGTAGCCCAACCAATTTACATGACTGATTAGTGATTTCATGTCTGTTCCAGGGTGTATAGAAGAGAGTTTTGGAAGTAGTATTTCTAGGCTATTTTAAAAGCTAAAAAGACTCATTTGGAATAGATCTTCACATTATCTTTTTAACCTCACTGTATATTGAATTCAGGCAAACTCTGTAACTTAACAGGAAAAAAAAATAGAATTACTACAGTTCAGAGTAAGCAGTAACAGAATAGAATAGAATTACGATGTGCTTAACCAGTTTCAGAATATTACAACAGATAGAAAAGGTGTCTGCCATCTGTTTTGTGTATTAGATTCAATTGAACCAGTTTATGTATCTTCTTGTTCAACTACTGAATTTCATTGAAAAAGCTACAAATTTAATATGTTTGGTAAAATACACTAAAGCCTCTTATTTAAAATAAACAGTGTAAAGTTCTCTCACACACCAGTTCTAGTCTTTTCCATACAACTCTGATTCTCTATATTACATTCTCCAGCAAATACTCTGAGGCTTTCTCATAAATTAAATTTTTTGTTTTAAACAAACATTCTCTAACATTGTCTCCCTCCTTTGGAAAGATTAGGTTACAAGTCTTGAGTTCTGCATATTTTTGCAGACAGTATTTTAATTTCAGTACATTTGATCAGTAGATCTATAAACTCTAGGGCACAGAAAGGGGGAGTTCTTTGCACAAAGCTGACCAGTTAGAAAATTTGAGAACAGCCTCCCAAATATCCTATTGCTGCATCTGATATTCTGTCCACGCTGCAAGAACTGCCTTGGCTGGATTGAGAATGATGGTCATAGTGTGGGACCTGTTTAATCCTTTTGCTTTTTTCTTCCTCTACCAGCCCAATGAAGCAGTTGCTACAAATTACTCAGTATTTAACTTCAAGTCATTTTCTTTCCAGTATTGTAAAGAATACAAGAGAAAGTAACATGGAACAATTGCAAATTCCATGTACAAGTTTACAACAATAAAATAATATGATACTGTGTTAAATAGTCTTCCAAAATCAGATACCAAAAGGCTTCACAGTTATGTCAAATAGGGGGAAATAGCACGGGAATACTTTTTTTTCTTATTCAGGAGAGCTGAAAAGGTTCCTGTACATTCTAGAAAGACAATGTCACTGAGCTCCTACATGAAATGCAGTTAGTTAACTGTAGTAAATACAGCTTTTTTATGGCCATAGGATTCTAACATTTGCAAGACTAAACATGAAATTTGCTGGCTTCTCATGTTTTGCTCAAGTTCAGTGGTAGGGGTTGTGTAGAGCAATAGCAAATTAATCTATTGGTTTGCTTGTATTTATGGAGAAGAGAAAATTCAAAGAGAATGACCCTTATTAATAGTTTGAAAACTTTTGTGCACAACTTCAATGTTATAGTAAAATGTTTTCTACATTAATAATTACTTTTTATTACCTTAAAAATTGCCTTAAGTTAATGCTTATCACTGGTACATTTTAGATCGTGCCTTCAGCCTTGTTTTGTTCAAGTTATAGTGTTGAGTTACCCCAACACAGACCTTTCTTCTGCACAGGTATATCATAGTTGGGAGTTACTGGCACACTGAGAGGATTCATCTGAAAAAGAAATTAAAATGGTGTAGAAAGCTGGTCTCTAAGTTGGTAAACCTTAGTTGGATCTGCCATATAAATCTGAACTACCAAGACTGAGCTTGAAAAGCGGGTTAATATATTTGAATAATTAAAAAAAAAAAAATTCAAAAAGCATCCCACCTTGCTGTGGTACAGAAAGTCATTTAATGGATGAAACTATTTGTAATGACAAATACTTACTTTTTGTTACCTGCTGTTTTCTCTGGAATCCTTTGACTATTTTCCTTAACTTTTATGTGTAGTAAAGCTGCTTATGCATTCATTCTGCCACAATCCCATCACTTTGCTTTCTCCTTCCATTTCCATCTTCCTAAGAGTATCTACGAGGGAAACTTTGGGTGTGGATACTTAAAAGAGAGGAGAGCATCGGGACTAGTCTTTTGTGAAAACACTACCTCACTCTATAGAGCACTATTTGTGAGTTCTCTGGTATTGTTTGTATTGTACCTTTTCTCTGCCAGAGTGTGGATTAGTGCTACTAAAGCCACTCACTCTAGTGGAATGAGAGCATGCAATTTGTTTTCCTGCATGGTTTCAACAAGTGTGCATTGTTCTTGTGCTATTTTTATTGCATTTTAAAGGCTACTTAAATTTCATTGATCAGCATATCATTGGGTAAGTAATTAACCTTTTATGATAAAAACCCAAGATAAGTTTATTGTAAAAGCTCTTTACATTTAACTTAAATTGCTGATTCACTGAGAAATAAAATGCATACTGTACTAGCACACTGGGTGCTGGTTAATTGTTGGCTTTTATTGCAAAGAAATTAGAATAATTATTTCAACCAACATCCCCATAATTTCTTTAGAGGGTGACACACTCAATGTTTGTAAGAACTTGCAACCTCTCCACACTGGTTCAAGTTGCTTTAAAAATGGGTGCAGTTTGTTGTGCTTCCCAAACTATAAATTCCCTTGTAAATTCTATTTCACTCCATGATGCTCCTTGTTTTGCAAATTCCCAAGCTCCTTTTCTTTTTTTCAAATTAGTCTGTAGTTGGGAAAATCCAGGCTAGGGTGAACTACCAAGTAATATTTTTTTCTTGAATTTAATGTTGCAAAATTATTAAAAACTGATGAGCCTCTGAGTATCTTACACTTAAATCTGGAAGTACAACCGTGGTACCTTCAAAAAGACTGAGAATCTGTTCAGAATAAT
The DNA here is from genome assembly GCA_013400775.1 of Chaetops frenatus. Classification (NCBI taxonomy): domain Eukaryota; kingdom Metazoa; phylum Chordata; class Aves; order Passeriformes; family Picathartidae; genus Chaetops; species Chaetops frenatus. Next base: position 544,916 of record VZTR01013011.1, read on the forward strand.
AATCCTTTTGCCAGAGAGAGGAGCGTTTGGCTTTGGAGATTGTGCAGATAAATTTGTTATTGGCTGGCTGTTACATTATAATCCTTGATCTTAAAACACCTTTCCAAAGCCCAGCTAAACCTTTTTCTGTGGTCCTTTCTGTTAGTTTCTCTCTAGAGGTTAATTTTAAAGTATCCCAAAAGTTACAACCATTCTAAAATCTTGTTAAAAATCAATGAATGAGAAAGGCAGTTGATAACCTATGGTTCCATCACCTTAGTGTTAAAACTATTGAGGAGTTGCTGTTTCTTTTAGTTATACAAATATCAGACACATCTTTAAAGTAATTATTATTTTAAAAATATCACAATGCTGAATTAAGGATGTAGCTCTGATGTCTTTTGTGGATCTTAGGATCTTTGCATTAGGACAGGTTGTTTATATAGAACAACATTTATTTAGAAACTGGACAAAACTTTCCAAATCCCTGAATGGATTTGTGAGTCCGAGTGGAACAGCAACTGTTCTAAGAGAGCCAGGTCTGGATTCCCTTCTGCAGCACTGGGACCTGCCTGGCTCTGCAGCTTCCTGGGTGCTGATCTTGCTGCAAGCAAGAGGAGAAGGGTTGTGGCTGTGGCCAGGAGAAAGGTCTGTAGGAGCCCAGGGATAATAACAGCTTCAGCAGCCCTAGAACTGCACTTGTTCCCAGGGCATCCTTAAATATGGGCTGTTACACAGACACTGTCACTGGCAAGCTCAGTCTCTAACTAACATGTAACGTGAGTTACTGGGGAAGTGTTAAAAAGGGAGCTCACTTGGTATGGGGAGAGGAAAATCCTGAGTGGTCTCTGTTCCTTTCTAGATAGTTCATTGACTGCTGCAAATCTAGGTTTGTGACACCAAATTCAGACATTTAGTCATCTAAATTTAGCTGAAGTAAAGGAGTAGGAATAGTGTTAGTTTAATTTCCAAAAGTAACACTACTTTTATGATAATCAGTAGTTCGTAACAAATTTGGTGTCTCTATAGTAAATAAATTATCCATATTTTAAATTAGCACTTACAGGTAGTGACTGTCATCTGGTTATCAGGTGAGGATGCACTGACAAATACCCCAAGCAACACTTAGTGAGTCAAAAGAAGTAATGAGTCATACTGCAAATCATACTGAATCAGAAGCTGGCTGAATAACAAACCAGTTTGTTACTTGTATAATTTATAGGTTTGTTATTAGGATTTACTGCAAATATCACTGGCTGTTAGAGAATTCCACTGTGTCATTATCAGTATATTTTTTTGATAACTTGTCCCCTTTTCCTATAACTGCAGAGACACTCAGAACCATACCAAGACTATTTTATCACCCAAAGCAAGACCTTCCCGTTTTATATTGAATACCCCCTTTTCTTGTCTGAGTCTCCTTCCTCCCAGCCTTTCAGCCACCACCCTCATGGACCTGCAGCTTCTTCCCTTGAAATCTGAAGTCTGGCTTAAACATATTTGCCCCAGCTGATGTCCTTTGGCCTGTCCTTGCTGTGATTCCAGAGGAATTGAGATATGTTCAATATCCAGGAGTCAGTGGTTGCCTGCCCTTATGTATGATCACATAGGTTTGGTTTTGACTTTTAAAATTCTTTGAAATGATAATGATAATATAGGAGGGGAAAGATGTGTATTGAATATGCAGGTGCAAATGGGAAGGAGTCCAGCAAGTTGAGTGGTAGTTTAAGATTCAAAATTATCTTGGTGAGTTGTAGAGGCCACTTGAAAAAATCAGGTATTTCTCTGTAGAGGGCAGTCATTGCATCCTTATAAATGTGGGTTGCAAATAGAAAGAGATTTGAAAAGAGAACTTTTTACAGGAACAGATTTGTAATTGTGCTGTGTCATATTGTTATGAAGGAAAACGCTGTACTCTATGTAGAATAGAGGAATGCAGCCTGTGAGATATACAGACTAATCCTGTTTTTCTGTTTAGCCATACCCTGATTTTGGCTGTGGCAATTTAAGGTCTGGAGGGACAGCACTGATGATGAGACAGACAGTAACCATGGCTAGCAGAGGGAGTTTAGCCTTAGGAGTAAATCACAGAACCACAGAAAAGTTTGGTTTGGAAGAGACCTTAAAGATTATCTTGTTCCAACCCCTCTGCCTTGCACTAGACCAGGTTACTCAAGGCCTTATCCAACCTGGCCTTGAACACTTCCAGGGATGGGGAATCCACAACTGCTGCAAACAAAGTGACACTTTTATCTTTGTCAGAAAAAAAGGAACTGTACTTAAACTCCAGCAAAGAACATACCTGTCAAGCATTTAAAAATTTCCTAATGAAAAACAGTAAACATTAGCTTTAATGAGTCTAGGGATAGTGTGCAGTCTCTATATTTGAAGTTCTGTAAGAACAATATTAAGTTCCTAGTGTAGCAGATAAATAACTGTGGACAATTCCTTAATTTTATTTTAAGAAAAATATTGTTTAAGAAAAGTACCCCACAAAAGTAGCCAAACCTTATTTCTGATTCTCTCAAGTTTAAGACTTGGACTTGATGTTCCTTGTGGGTCACTTCCAACTCAAAATATTCTGTGATTTTGTGCTGGATATTGTATGTTCATTCTGAAACAGAAAATTTCAAGCAGGATGCCAGGAATCTTTGGAATATTTTGGCCAGTTTGAAGATATGACATCCCTAAAGAAACTGCAAAAAAAATTTCTACATAAAGGTTAAATCTTTTCAGATTTTAGCCACTTCATTTCAGAAAGGCATTTCTTTTGCTAAAGCAGTAATATCAGTTTCTGTTCATAAACCGGAATGTTTTAAAAGGCCATTATGCAGTTTTTTTATTGCCACAATTTACAGCTTCTAAAACAGAATTCTCCCTTGAAAAAAAAAAAAGTGTCCCTAAAGAAAAAGCCAGCCATAAGTACACTAATTTGAAGTCTGTTTTATTTACAAATCTTACTTCCTGGAATTATTTCTTATGAGTCAGATGCAAATTTTCTGTGACATTATTGTGTCACTTAAAGAACAAAATATTAATCTTAAAATAAAATTCTAAAATTTCCTTATTTAATGGGAAGCAGTCAGAGGTTTTGTCCTGCTAAGGCAGTTTAAGTTCCTATTTTCAGTGTATTTGCATGTCTTCATCCAACTGAGTAAAGTAGCACACCTTCATTCTAGTTAGCATGCAGTGTTTGCATAATTTTTCTGAAGTGGATTAAAGATCTTGGACTTTTATAATGATCTAAGTCCCTATCAATTAGATGTTGTAATTTCTCCCATAAAAGGACTCCGTTGCATAATTGCTTGACTTGTGATCAGAGAAGCTTCTGAGTTGTGGACATGTGGTCAACCAAATATAACAAAGGTTCATTCAGAAGGCAGTTCATAAAGCCTTAGGCATTACATAAAAAATATTTTGTGAATTATCTTAATTAGGATTAAAAAAAACATGATCAGAGAAATACAAGCAAACTGAAATTGGGTATATTAGTTTTAAAGCAGAAAAAAAATATCCAAAGTAGAAGAGGAAAAAAAGTTTCATTAGATTTTTTTGTTGTTGTGGTGGTCCTTCATTGTTTTGTTTGAAAGATCCTGGGGTTTTTTTACGCTGATTTGGTTTTTTCCCTGCTTTGTCCTATGTTGTCATGTCATAATGAATTAACCTAGTGAAATTGCTTCATTGCATGTCTTATTAACCCTTCCTATGTTCATTCTCTCCTGACTTAAAAGAATAATCCATTAGAATTTAACCCTGATGGCTTGAAGAAGGCTGCTGTTCAGAAAGCCCTAAAGGTAACATTAATATAGTTGTCCATTTAAGGTCACAAAGTAATTGGAAATGCACAAATGCCTGCAACACTCCACTTCCAACACTGGATGGAATTTCTATTGCCAGACACATATTTAGTGTAATTCTGTTTGATTTCAAGAAGCCGATGTTGTTCAAATACTGGGGTCTGTGGTAATTGGAACTCTAGATCAGATTAGTGGAGTACAGGCTGCTTGAGAGGACTGGGGGAAAGTGCTGAGAACTAATTTGCAGTCATAACTAAAGAATAAAGCTGACATGAAAGCTAAGACATCTTTTACATACTGAGTGATACCTTATCACTCAACTCTGACTGGTTTGGAATAATCTTGTTCCTGCTAGATGTTTTTAGGTTTTACGTCTCTTATGTGACTGCTAAAGAAATTTAGGCCGGGTTTTTGATTGGCAGACTTGGAAGGGATAACTTGGACCATGCTCAGCTGCAGGAACTTGAACAAGGGACAGACTTCAATAGACTGTCGACAATGAGTCTGTCAGTAGCTGGTGTTAGAGGTGCATTATATGTGTGTGTACACATTGCTACCCGCTTAATTTGAATTAAAATTATTCATATTTACATATCAGCATAAATGACAGGGTCTTTTTGTCAAGTCCTATAGTTTCATCATTTTATGAAGAAAGTTTCATGCACCACTTTGTGGGCAAAGAAAAAATGAAGATATGTCACCTACCATTTTAAAACAACATCAGCTGCAGTGTAATATGGCTTGCTTTCGTTAACCTTTGTTTTTGGTTTTATTTGAGAGCTAAATATTTTCTTATTAAAAATCATAAAAAAAGAATGCAGCATTCATCCAAGAAAGGAGTGCTTTCTTAACAGCTTTATTTCTACAGGAAAGTTTGGTTTTAAACAGTATGTCACATTAAAGTTGAGAATTATTAGTGGGAGTATGATGTCCAAAATGTAAGTTCAGATCATAAAACATATCTAAATTATGCACTTTCTTAATTTAAAAATACAAAATATTTGAATCACTTGGTTTTAATTGTGACCTTACATGCATTAAGAAGATTTTAACTAACCCTATGTTGATATACCTGATTTTCCTACGGGGTAGAACTCAAAGTAACTATGTATCGTACATTTTCTAGGCTTTTAAAACTGCGTTAACACCCACTTGAGATGATTAACTTTCATGTCTAAATTTTCTTTCTGACTTAAATTTTTGTCAGGTTAAATTGAAAGTCTGAAAGAAGCATATAGTTGGAATGTTTCTTTACATATATAATTTGTTTCTAAACTCCTGTTTGTTTTCACAGTTTGATGTAATGCCATACAGCTGGTGAGCAAGGCTCAGATATGGCAGATGGTTGATTCTCTAATAAAGAGTATTTGGTAAACTGTAGAAATATCCCTCCCATACATTATGGTGCATATTCTTTCTCCCCAAACTGAAAAGTAGGGAACATCAGTGTTGAATACCACATCCAATTTAATAGTTCTATGGCAATGTATATAAAGTTCCTGAGTTTGTGCTTTCTTCTTATCTCTCATCTGCATGCAATTTTCATTTTGCAGTTTTAACTATGCTTCATTAGCTTTGGGGATTGTAATGCTCATTAAAAGATAAGAATTCTCATCTTACCAGTTTCCTTTAAAGAAAATGGAAAGGAGTCTAAAACTCCTGCTTACTAGTAGCATTTTGCTTCAGCATATTCAGGTAGTTGGATGCCTTGGTGTTGATGTACTCACCAGCTACTCGCCAGTCTGCCATTCCAGCCGGCTGAATAAAATACTGAGAATAAGAGAGAAGCATGTAGTAGAATGCATATGATTTGTGTTTTTAAGATGCAAACATTAAGTTTCAGAGGGGAGAGGTTTTGCTTTATTCTGAAGGCAAAGTTTTTGCTTTTTCTTTACCAGTCAGGAAAGAAAATAAACAGCAATCCCAACCCACTTGTTTTGCTGTCAGTTGGACACAAAGCGCAGGAAAGTAAGGTAAGTTCCTACTCTAGATTTGGCTCTGTCTTCACACATCTGGTAGGTCTGTGAGCTTGGCATTTGGCTACCAAACCATGGAGCATATAACAACAGTAAATTGCCACCAGAACTGAAATTGGCAATAAGCAGCCAAGGATTACAACGCATGACCTAAAACCACCTCAGCTAAACCATGGCACCAAGTGCCACATCCATTTTCTTAAACACCTCTGGGGACAGTGACTCCACCACCTCCCTGGGCAGCCCATTCCAGCACCCAGTCACTATTTCTGTGAAGAATTTTTTTCTAATATCTGGCCCTGGCACACCTTAAGGCTGTGTTCTCTTGTCCTGTCACTGGTTGCCTGGGAGAAGAGGCTGATCCCCACCTGTCTGCAGCCTCCTTTCAGGCAGCTTCCTGATGTCAGGGAGTTGTGGAGAGCAATAAGGTTTCCCCTGAGTCTCTTTGAGACTAAACAACCCCAGCTCGCTCAGCTGTTCCTCATCAGACTTGTTTTCTAGACCCTTCCCGAGCCTTGCTGCCCTTCTCTGCACACCCCAAATAAAACACCAAAATGAAAAATGTGCTCATCTCTTGACACCACCTCTATTAGACAAACTGTTTTATAATTTGTGTACTTCCTTTTTCCTAACTTCAGATTAGATACAAGACCAATGAACCAGTGTGGGAGGAAAACTTTACTTTCTTTGTGCACAATCCCAAAAGACAAGATCTTGAAGTAGAGGTATGTGTCTCACTCTCTTTAGATACCTTTCTTTTCTAAGATGTTGCAGTAGTAACATTCATATGAAATGAGACTGAATATAATGTGAGCACACTTAAAATTATACTTAAAGTATTTTTTTTTAGACCGGGCAATGAAATGTTTATTTCCATTTACTACTGAAAGGAAGAAAGACAATAACCAGACTCTCACATGAATAACATAGTTAATGGTTGTCTTTTCTCATTTTAAAAACCCCCAAAAGAAAATTGGTATACCAGTTTGGAACTAGGAACCTTTCCACTCTGATACCAAGGAAGTATTTGCTTTATCCAAATACTGTATCCCTTTACACTGTATGTCATTTACATAGTTCAAAGAGACTGAAGTGTAAATGAGGACTGTCTTTGTTGCTCTTCCTCTCATAGTTGTGGGAATTCATTTTCATACCAACAGTTTGGGGAAACCATGTAGTTACTTTGATCTTGAGTCTGGTAGATGTAGATGTGGTGGTTACTTTTCTGTCTTACTTTTGCTGTAGGATTGAAGAAACAAGGTAGCGAGTATATTTGTTTATGTAATCTTCAAATCAGGGAAACTTGGTTTAAGAACAAACTACTTTCAATATTGTTTGTATTTTCTGTTGTTGAATAAAAATGTAATTTTCTTCTTTGAATTCTTACAAAGCAGATGATACAAAGTGACTTAATTTCTGTGTTCCTTCAGGTGAGGGATGAACAACACCAGTGTTCTTTGGGGAACTTCAAGCTGCCTCTAAGCCAGTTGCTAGAGAGTGAAGATTTAACTATGCATCAGCGGTTCCACCTGAGCAACTCTGGTCCCAACAGCACTATAAACATGAAGATTGCACTCAGGGTACTCTGAAACCTTTGCCATTGTAAATATCTGAAAGCATAATTAGGGCTGTTGTGACTCCTGGTCTGCCAGCTTTTCAGAGGAAACAGTACATTTGCTTTGATGTCTCCTGCCAGGTGTCCTTGGTTGTGACAGTGTTATCGGTACACAGAGATAGCCTCCAATTTAAATATACTCTATTTGAAAACTACAATGATCAAAATGAAACAAGAGTCACCTGCATTAATTAAAACCGAGGTTCCCTGTGGTTTTAGGTTTGGAAATGATGTTTGGAATCTGAATTCCTTCAAATCTCTTTTGAACCCAGTGAGCTACAGATCAGTGAAATTGCCTTTATATAGAAATGGAACTGAGGTTTTAACGGTTTTTAAAAATAAAGTGTATAAGGAAAGGAAGTACCTGCATAGTATTTGAAAAATTCAAACCAGATTTCAAGCATATTGGAGTTTTGAAAACAAAACTTGCATATCTGGTTTGTCTTCTTTCCCTGTCTAAATTATTTGGTTTAATAACGTACTGTATCTCTTTGCAAATGCTGTCAAACTTCTGTTATTTTTCTTTCTAAAGCACTTTGATGCATATATGTCATTAATAAATTAAAGTAACCTATAAAAGAGAAATTAAGGGCAATTAATGAGAAAAAATTGTGATGTAAAATTAAATTTCAAAAGAGTAGAAGGAAAAAATTACATAATAGCTTTCCAGGTGGCTAGAGCTGCAAAATAAATACCACTTACACCAGAAGTGCTTAGAACATGGGAAAGGAATAATAAGGAGACTAATTCTTAATGAGTGGAGAATTTCACATTTTTTTATAGTTACTGCAGTTGCCATGAAGAAGGTGGAAATGTGTTTTGTCATGCGAAGCATTTCATATTGTAGACTTAGTAAGCGTGAATGTTTTTGGTTGTGCTTTAGTGTCTGAACTTTATAACTTGTCACCAACCAGTACTCTTGTAGAAATTAATTTGTTCTTGTTTCTTACACTGCAACATAGTAATATAAGGTGTATTTTCCTGTATCCAGGTCCTTTCTCTTGAAAAGCAGGCAAGATCTCCAGATCATCAACACTCAGCCCAAGTAAAAAGGCCATCTCTTTCCAAAGATGCAAGAAAATCATCTTTTAAGCCTCAGGTTCCTGTCTCGCCAACACCTGATCCAAACAAGCCTGTTCCAGCATCCCCAGGGACTGACAGTGATAAAAAGACTGATAATGCTGATAAAAGTCAGCCTCCCAATGCCAGCCCACAGTGGCCAACAGATCTCAGCCGCAGCTCCTCCAGTCTTCACGCCTCCAACTTCTCCTACTCCCCCAGCCACCTGTCAGTGAAGGAGCCCACGCCCAGCATCGCCTCGGACATCTCCCTGCCCATCGCCACGCAGGAGCTGCGCCAGAGGCTCCGGCAGCTCGAGAAGTACGGCCTTCACTGCTCGCCTCTCAGCACATCCCAGCTGATTTACAAACACTGCCACCAAAGCAGGAGTGCTCAGCTCCCATTTCAGTGATATTTCTTACTTTTCAATCATTGGGAGTTTCTGCCTCTTCCTGCTACCTCAGACAGATTCTGCAATTAGAAGTTCCTTACCATTGTGATTGTCTACAAGATAAAGTCCCACTTCTCATAGCTACAGTTCGTAGTTTCATGGCAGGAGTTGCCTGTTTCACCACTGAATTCCATTAACATTAATTAGGGCAATTAAGCTGGAAATAGTTCGTCTTTCTAAATAACTCAGAGGGATAGTTGACTATAAAGAATGTTAAAATGAGTAGTCAGTTACTATGCAGTCAGTGAGGACTGCTGCAGCCATGCTTTCTTAAATTGGATAATACATGATTTCTGAGAGACTGCTCAGTTAAGTCTTACTTCTAATGTGCATTTTAAAATCTAAGCTAATGTTCTGCTTTTTCCTGCAGTGGAACAACTCTGGGGCAGTCTCCATTAGGACAGATTCAGCTAACAATTCGTCACAGTTCACAAAGAAACAAACTGATTGTGGTAGTGCATTCCTGCAGGTAAGCATACAATACACTATTTCATATCTGGCCATACTTCTTTATAAAGTTTGTCATATCCTGACTTACTCTTAAGTTGATTGGCTAATCTTTGTTATTTTTAAAACAACATATGCATAAATACAAAAATTTACAGAGCTGTACTCAGAATCAGTAAAAACTTTGTGGAAGATTTTGCTGTGATTTTATATTTGTCTGTTATGCCTCTGTCAGATTTTAAATGAAAATAACATTTAGATTTCTATCAGCATTATCTGAAAGCTGTCTCTAAGAGACTGAATTTTTTATGGAATGACCAAAACACTTGATTTCTAAAAAGCCATATCTAAACTTCAAATTGGAATTTAGGAAACACTGCATTTCCACTTCTGCTCTCTGCTTACCAGTCATCTGGTCTTGTACAAGTCACTGCACATCATATTTTGTGCAGGGGAACTGCTTCACGTACTAAATTAATTGATAATAGTGTAGACACTTAGATTCAGCAATGTCTCATTGATATTCTAAGTGCTTTTCCTTGTTTTATACTTTCCCAGAAATCTTATAGCATTTTCAGAAGAAGGATCCGATCCCTATGTGCGAATGTATTTATTGCCTGATAAGAGACGATCAGGAAGAAGAAAAACACATGTATCAAAGAAGACATTAAACCCAGTGTTTGATCAAATGTAGGTTCTAAACTATGTGTAGTAGTTTTGTATCATGTATTCACAAAGCTGTCAAATCAAGCTTTCTGTGCTTACTGAAGGGTGAGGTGTTGAAGTTCCTGGTTGTCACCATTAGACTTGATCATACCTTTCTCTTCTGCTGTAATAGCTCTTCTATCCCCTGTTATTGCTGTTAGCAGCCACTTCTGCCTTTCCTGCCCTTCTACACCAGTTCCATGCCCCTTGTGCTCAGCTGCAGGATATGCTCTCCTGGCAGGTGGTGAGAACACGAGTGCCTTTAGCTGGCCAGTGCTGCTGGTCCCCCTTCCTGCCAGGAAGCTTGGCTGGCTGAGTGCCTGGCTGATGCTGCCAGCCAGTGCCTGTGCATGGTCACATTGCTCAGTCACTTGATGGCGCTTCTCAGCATCCAGGGAATCAGGAAATTTCCTTGTGGATTATATCCTGGCCCATATGTTGGAAGTTATATGAGCTTTATGCAACATTTTATTGCATAAAAATCCTTATCCTTGCACTCATCTTTTGGATAGCAGTTTCCCTCACATGTCTGCCCCTTACTCTCCCACCCGTCACTTCAAAAAAGACCTTTACAGACAACAAATTAACTCAGGGAAAACAACACTTCAGTCCCTTCTGCCCAAGGCAGATCTGTAAATCATTAGTTAGAGGCTCCAGCGTATTTGGTAGTGCAGCTCTCTCCTGTTCATTCCAGGTAACAGATTTATTTCACCATGCCTTTCCAAGTAAAATGTATTGCAAAGCACTAAAGCTGTTTAAGAACTGTAGTGACAGATGGATGTAGGTTGTGGTATAGCCTTGTCCTGACTTTCTCTAAGTTTCAGCTCTAGCAAAGAAAATGCATTCTTCCTTAAAATCTGATCGTTTTCCCTAGCATGGCAGGAAAGAAAAGTAACTCTGGTTATTAAGTACCAAGGATCAGTAAGACTGACCAATCTTTCCCTTTTGGGGAATATTGATACTGAGCTGTCAGTAAAGGAGTGTTACACACTCTCTAGAGTCAATGCTTGACCTTTCCCTCATTTTGTCTTTTCATGTGTTTGTTTTGTTTTACCAGTGGCCTCTAGAGGCCAAAGGTAAGAGAAGTCTCAAACATTTGATGTTGATATTGATCATAGTATTTAAGAAAAAAATTAGGCAAAACATCGGGATTTTTTTTCTTCATTTGTCTCAGACCTCATTTTTTTAATTTGGGGAGGGAGATGGTTTAGTTTTGACTTGACTGGCTGTTTAGCTGTAGGAACTGAGCTTGCACCTCAGGTACTGAATTCCCTCTAAAGCATCTCTTTGTCTGTCAGGTTTGATTTCAGTGTTTCCCTGCCTGAAGTACAGAGAAGAACACTAGATGTAGCAGTGAAGAACAGTGGTGGTTTCTTGTCCAAAGATAAAGGGCTGCTTGGAAAAGTAAGTTGACAATAAGCAAATTCTATTAATACAGCTTGTTATTTTGTTATGTAAAACAAAAATCCTCTTGAGATATGAGTTAGTGTTGATTGAAGCACCTGATTCAGGTATGAAGTGTTCAAATTTATAGGTACCTTAGATGTCAGGCGTAAGGGAAGGAACAAACTGCAGAGCCAGACTTAAAAAGATGAGGCTGTAAGCTCTTCTAGAGGTAAGTTCACAGTAACAAAAGAATTGTGTTTATTAGACTTAGTAATCATGCTGTCAGAGAAAGGAAAGAACCAGTAGAAACCAGGCAGTGTTTCAGAAAATGTTCAGACAAAACTGGAAAGACAAGTACTTAGGCAAACACAAGTAATTAAATTCCCAGTTTGTAAAACCATGAGAAAGAGCTGCTACTGGAGACCTTCCCAATGCCAACACCAGCTGTTGTGTTTGTAACTTCAGTGTTCTATAGGCACACATTAAATCACCTGCTTTCCTACACATGTCATTTGGAGCATGAAAAAGGAATAGTGAATTACTACATCCTTTCAAATTGCCATATTTGAGCTCTGTGAAGAGAATGAGAGATGAAGAGTCATGGTCAGTTTATAGTGAACAGTGTCCTCAGTTTTGCTGTTTATCCAGAAGGCTCTTAATAGGAACACATCTGCTGATTGCCATTGCCATGCTGTGGGGTGCTCTGGGACTGTCCTACTGAAGGTGTGGATTTTAGGGTCAAGAACAGCAACTTGAAACTTTATTTAGGTAGCAGAGAACTATGAGGACAAGGATGTAAAATACATCATTTATTAATGGCATTGCTTACACTGTAGTTTACAGAATTGTCAGATTTGATCTTTAATAGAAATAGAATGAAAGGCACATACATTGATTGGTAATTTAACTTTCCACAGTTATTAATACCTCTGGCATCTGAAGAACTTGCTAAAGGCTGGACCCAGTGGTAAGTATAAAATTTCCTGTATTAATAATAACACTACGTACTAACAACTACTGTGTTAACAATAGTTTTAATAATACATGCTAAATTTAAAAAACCAATTCTTTTCTTTTTACTTTTCCAGGTATGATTTGACAGAAGATGGTACAAGGCCACATGGTGCAAGTTAGGCTCATGGACATCGGGAATTCCTCACTCATAATTTTGCCAACCTTTATATATTTTTAATGCATTGTTTTCACAGATGTACCAATATTATTTTTATAGCTTTACTGATTTAGTTCTTAGACACATCCCCAATAATTTTATAATACTTGGTCATTTTATGTAGACATAGCCTTCCTCATTGTTAAACTTTGTATTTTATTTTGCTAAACAGTTTGATGTGTTACTGTCATGTGCAATAGTACAGTAAAGTAACCTTTTGTGTTTAAATTGATCTTTATGACGGCTGTACCTATTAGAAAGTGAAAAAAATATGTTCTGCTGTTTTCCTACCTTGTTTTATATCTCACTAAGGTATACTGTACCATGTAAATATATACTATTTTTTTATAATTCTTTCATGCTGGTTTGAATTCAGAAGAAAATTAGATAAAGGATAGAGATATTTTCTTCTAAATGCATGTTAATTTCTTCAGATGAATCTCTTTTGTCTTTGCAGCACAATGGTCTTAATCATTTTGTGATACTCTGCAAAAAGAAACGGCAGAAAAACATTTTTACTTTATTGTGTTTCTGGCCTGGTGGGGCTAGCTTAAAATGTACAAAACATTAACATTTTAATATTTATATATAAATGTATTATTGGGAAATCATGCTATAGAATATTATAAATAAAAATGAGAATTCTATAAATATTGTATAAATAGAGTATGAGGTCCACAAATCGCAATTTCTAAATCTGAGTTTTCATTTTATGGAGTGAACATAACAAACAGTACAGCTTTATTATACAGGTTCAGTTGGATTTTGTTATTTATTCCTGTACTCTGGAGTACTAGACATGTGGTCTTCTGAAGGTATGAGGACATGGATTTTTCTGTATTATAAAGAAGATCTCTAGCCACTTTAAACTGTCCTTACCACCATGTTTCACTGATTTATAAGTAGACAAATCAGCTTGCAAGTTAAGTTCATATAGTAGGCATATGTACAAGACATATGTTATTTTTATTACTAAATACTGTGCTGAAATAGTATGTTATGCTATACCTTCTGTAACCCTCAAATGAACACCAGTAGGTAAGAAAGTGGGGAACTGAGATGAAACTGACTGTCTTTGACAGTTGCTTCACTGCTCCTTAGTATGTCTGTGCATGAACAAAATGCACTTCAGCAGTCCACACAGGTTTCTGAGCAATGCTGTCCTCCCGAAGCATTGCTGTGAGCTGGGCAGGAGGCAGCAGGGACACCATTAGCACAAACTGATCCAGGCAGGCAGGATCTGAAGGGAGAGTATCAGTCCCAACAGCTGAGCTCATAACTCTAATTTTATGAATTATGGGAAATTTTTTTTGTATTCAGAACTGATTTTTTTTTTCTGGTACGTTTTTTCAGACTGTTAGAAAAATGTGCATTAAGAATCCAAGAGAACACTTTGGCTCTTGCAGAGCCAATGCCCTCATCCTTGGATAAGTATGCAATTAGAGAAAGTATATTATTTAGCTAAGATTCTAGAATGATGTCTCAGCCAAAAAGAATTTTAAAGCAGAATGATAAACTCCTGAAATTAGCTTTATTGTAAGACTACTGACAGAACCTTAACTCTAGATGTAGAATTTGCCTACACTACTAGATGTACCAAAGTGCCTACCATAGATGTAGCTTTTTGTCTTTTTCAAGTCTAAAAATTTCAGTTTGTCTAAATTGAATTTAACATGGACACTTGTCATAGATGTGTGTGACCTGCACCATACACCTCTATACAGTGGTGGCCTTGTCATTGCCACGTTTTATACAAGACAATTTTATCAATCTTACATTGTAACTTGTACTGTAATTGCTGTTACTGGGCTGGGCAATAGAGATTCTTTGTTAGAAACCATTTCCATTTGAAGGCTTCTCTGTATATTGGAATGTATGAGTAGCTATATATTCTCTCATCTATTCATATAAAATCTATTATGAAACACATACTTTCTTTGCTAGTTCTCCAGTAAGATGTTAAGAATGGAAAGAGAGAGAATTGTTCTTAAGGCAATGACAATGTAGAAACCACATGCTAATCTGAATAAATGAGGTCTAAGAGTAGCTGTTCAACACAATTGTCTTTTGCCTTGGTTCAGCCTGAGGTGGAAGGATTTTTGCTCTATGTCTTGGCCAGTGACTGCACAGAGTTTGATCTGCAGCCAACAAATAGGGTGGGTGTTGATTAAGTGTTTCAAGTCTTAAGTAAAGTCTGAGGACAGAAAACTACACTTGAACAAAAAAAGTTCTGTCTTTAAAAGTTTCAAGATGGAAAATAATGCTGTGTTCAGGCAAATGTGAATGGATAGCACAAAGTGAGTAATTGAATAAAGAGTATAGGGCAGTTTTACAAAATAGCTCACTACCTAAAAGTAGGGATTGGTTCTTAGAGACCCCATTGTCCATTTAGGAATCTGAAATTAAGAGATCGAACTGTCACTGCAATTCAGCAACGAGAATTCCTATAGTCTGTAATCAGTTCTGGATGCCAGATCTTCAGAAACATTCTCCTGAGTGAATTTGGATCAGACTGTGAGTGCCTAGATGAGATTGATTCTTTGGATAGCGGATGCAACTTTTGTATTAACCAAATTCCAATTGTTCCATTTATATGGAAGTAGGAAGGACAGTTTTGCCTCTGGGCAAAAATTGCACCTCATTATCAAGTCATTTATTCAATATCAACTGATAGCTTTTCATGTAGTTCTTGTTTATCCTGTGCCTTAAAATATGTACATATGAAGATGTTCAAGAAATGCTTAAAAATAAGCTTTGTTACCTGTATGTACCAACACATGTTCTGTACTATCGAAACTGTTTTTAGAATTACTCTGCTTCACTGACAAGAAAACCAGCTTTCTTAACTATAGCAGTGGTGTAACTCGAACTCAAATCAGCATGCATATCACCTGGAGGTGGACTAAAAGAGTTTTAATTTTCTGTCTTGAATACTTTATCAGAGCTGCAGCAAATGGTGAGAGTTAAAATGAGAACAAAAGGTAATCAATTTTGTACAGATTGCCTTTTTTGCTCATGTAATTCTACATTATGATGCATGTATTTATTCAATAAATGGTTCGTATGGAAGTCGGAGTGTTGGTTTCCTCTACACACACACACATCTCTTCTCTTGCGTATCCCTCTTCTAACTGGTAATACCATGAAGTGAATTTTTAAAATACTCCTATATCCAGACTCCTGTAACCCAGTGAGCCTTGCTCTAAGGTCTGTAGGCAGATTTTTAGGGCTTATGTGAGAGAAGGCAGAGTGAGAAGTGCAGGACACTTCATGGGGATTTCTGTGCGTGTTGTTCTGGAACAGATTCAGACATAACAATTAGTATGTCCTTTGTTCAACCTCAGTGGCTAATTTTTCTTTTAAATTGATCAATTGAACAAATTGTCATAATTCTAGCACTTGTTAATCAGTTGTCATTAATTATGCTTTTAAAAGGACCTAGAACTATATTTAATTACCATAGATTTAGAATCAGCAGATTTCTACGGGTGGCATTCTTTCCTGTTGCTTGGTAAGGCAGATATTGATGGAAAATAAAATTATGTACTGCATAAATACGAAAAGGAGTGTTGTATCCTCTATCCATTCCAGAAAAACTGCCATCAAAATTATGCTCTTTGCATTAAACATTAAATTATAATTAGTTATAATTCTGTAATTAGTTACGATACCCCTTCCCATAAACAGCTACAACTTGTCTGTCAGTCAGTTTTCATCAGCTATAAATAAAAGCTGCAAAAATTCATCACCCAGTCACTATCCCATTTAGAATGGGCCCCACTGGATAATCTTTAACATTACTAACTACTCTTGTTCTGCTTTGGTTTGGTTTTTGTTTTCCTTAAAGGAGATACATCTCTCTTTTAGCAGAATAAAAAGGCTTCTGCTGATCAATGGGAAGGCAGCTAAAGCTGAGGAAAATCATGGCCATCTCCACAGCTCCCTCATGGCAAGGTGGGTTCTGGATTGCACACTCCCTGGCAGTGCCAGTACTGATCAGGTGTCAGCATTTTCCTGACTTGGGTCAAACCAAACCTTCCATTCAGTCCTGCAAGACAGGTGGTATCTGCATCAGCACTGCCTATGTATTCACAGATCATTAGAGGGCAGAAACAACAGTGCAAGACACTCCTGCAGATGGCTTTGGTATTAATTTGATGGGCTCCCCTCAGCCTAGAATTCTTAGTATTTTCTGTACTGTTTAAACTGCTTTGGGCTTTTAGTTCATCCAGTCTCCATCTAGGAGCACTGTTTGCCAGTAAAGTTACTGATGCAGCCATTTCCAATATTTTCTCAGCTAAGAGCTGAATACAAATTTTTTTTCCTATGAAGTGCCTCTTTCAATCAATTTAATTTTTTAAATTCTTCCCCAAACAAACTCTGAATGTTGGAATGTACCTTTGGTAGAAAAAACCAAAACTGCAGATGGTCCAGGACCCATTTGTGGTTGTAGCTGGCTGCTGAAGCAGTCAGGTTATTTAATCACAAATGGTGGTTTTGTATATTGTAAAGTGTCCAACTGTTGTATGCTTCCCTACTGTTTTCTAAGGCAGTCAGGCTCTCAACAATATTTTCAGGCACCTTCTGAAATCTGTTTTATAAGAAATGCAAAAATCCACTTGCATTTCTTTTAGTGTTATGCAGTAAACTTAGCTGCCAGAGTAGATGGCAGTGCTGGGAGGAAAGTTCTGTAATCTGTATTCATGTGATAGAGGTGATACTCTCTGTTCTCACTGTCTGCAGGGAATACTGCTTGCCAATCATCTACGGTAGTATCCAATTTGAGCAGGCTTCTGCATCTGTGTTTCCTCAGACACCACCAAAGTGAAGCCAACCTGTCTTTCATGTTAATCTTTGAATCCTCTGTAGCTCTAAACTTTATAGCAAGGGAATTAAGGCCTGATAGTGATCATTCTTCCCTTTAAGATCCATATAGAAACATGTTCAAGGACAGCCCAAAGCTAGGCAAGATTCCAACCTTTCACACCCAGGCAGTGGAAGGGCTGGTTCCAGCCCAGGGTGGTTTGTGGCCTGGAGACACGTGGGCCATTTCTGCAGGTCTTGGTAACCCAACCCTCAGAGCTGGGCATGAAGCACATCAGCCTCTGTCCAAGAAATGACAGACAGAAGAAATTTGTGGTGTCCCTGCACCTGGCTGTGTCCTGTGAATTCACTCATCAGCTGTGTGGTAAGCTCTAACTGATGATCAAATTTATTTATTAATTACCCAAGCAAAGTAGCTCCTTTGGGCAGGATGTTGCACTCGATGACCTGGTGAGGTCCCTTCCAGCCTCAATTCTATGGCTCTCAAGTATATATTTTTAAACATTAAGGTAAGCTCAGTAAATGTGCTGGAGCTCTGTGCCCTGCTGGCCTGTGCTGTAGGTCTTCCTGGGCATTCTGCATTCTGAGCCCAAGCTCTCAGGGATGGGCATGTAGCTACTCCAGCTGGGCAGAAACAAGGAGTCACGTAGCTGGGAGCTGCAAGTTTTGCTGAGTCAGGATGCAAAAATTTTATAGGAATTAAAAATACATACATGTGGATGCTGAATGGGCTTAGAGTCTGAGAAAATTCTCAGTTACAGCCATGAAAGCAAGTTTGCCTGTGAGAAACGCATGCATTCTCACACACTGAATCAAAACAATCCATGTTCTCGGGCTAACTTTGTATCAACATGGAGCAAGAATGTTAAAACAATCTTACACCTGCATAAACAGTATGTGTCCTCACTCATAATTGGTTTAGAGTAATTGTTTATACTTTTTAGCCTATGGTGTTATGGAGTCAGAATAGTAACCAATGAAAAGTTGTTTGTTGCAAAGCACACTATAAATTGTGTTCAGCTTTCAATAAAATCAGTCGGTTTGCATTTGATGAGAAGAATGCTGCCTTTGTGTCATCTGTGACGCGACAGTGACACATTTATCTGTGCATAGAACTTGAGTTGTAATGTAGATAATGCTAGCAAAATGGTAATTGTAGGTACTGACTGAAGGGCAGTAATTTTACTTGATAACTGGGACAAGATCCCTAAACACAAATACGGTGCATACATTTAACAGATTGTTTCCAGCATGAAATTTCAAACAAGTTTTTTTTGTTCTTTTATTCTAGTTGAATTTGCAAGCTAGTGTGTTATTCTACAAACTCTGAGAGCCTGACAACTGGAGCTTACTAAGCATGTCACAATGATTAATAATTTAATACTGAATATTTTGCAAGACAGTTTCATGCAGACTTCCCATGGGACAAATACTTCAGCTGATAGGCTGAAAATCCCTGACGTATTCTGCATGACTGGCATTGCTATCTCTCGAGTTAAGTTTAAGTTACTGTGTTGCAATGTGTTTCACCTACAATTTATAGGAAAGTTTATCTGGTTTAGCATGAATCATGAAATTCTCTGACCTCAAGTAACCATGATAGCCACTGAATGGATGCTCTTTTGTAACTTTCAGCACAGAGTCCCACTGGATACATTTGATGAATTGACAACAACATCCAAACAAAGGACTTGGATTGTCTCTAGACCTGTCAAGTCTTCAGGTGATGATGATGAAATAAAGGGTAAAAACGGGTTAATGGAAATGGATATTTGTGACTCATGAATAGTATTAGTAGCAATGCTGGTTCTTTGTTTTATTTTGTAAATCATAAATTTGCATGTAAAGTAAGTTGGAATCAGAAGTTTAAAATACTAAGATTAGCTTTCTGAAAAGAATTATCAGTCTTAGAGTTTCAGACAACCTTGTTCTAGGCCATTTTTTTTTCAAGATGCTTTTTCAAGTTCAGATTATTGAGAGGTAAAAAGGCTTCATTTCTAAATTTTTTTATTAAAAAATATTTTAGTTTTGCTTATCTTGTCTTTCACATTGAAACATTAAAGTTTTTCCATGTATAGTCATTAGGGCTGTGTTTATTTCTGAAGGTACTGTTACATTCCACTAGATGGTAGTGCAGACCCTATTCTCAGAATTCTGTTTTGCTGCCTGTGCAATTTGTTTCTTGTACAATAAGGAAGTGGTCTGGAGGAGAGACTCAAATCACCCTGGCTTAAAAGCAGTGACCAACAAGTGTGGTCCTCACTGTGCTCTGCTCTCCCCCTTTCCTCTGAGGCACCAGAGATCCTAAAAGAATTGACTTTCATAATGGGGGATTCAATTTGCCAAAATGGTTTAGTAGAGGTATTTAGTCATGAGGCACAGGGAAATTTTTAAAAATGGTCCATGACACGAGGAAACGTGAAACTTCTGGAAGACTAAGGTTCTCGGTTCACCAGAAATTCAGCATGCCTCTGTCAGCAATTCACCATAGGTGTTTCATGCCTTAGATACCAAATTAGATTTGATTCTAGAACTCCTTTGAGTTGCTGGCACAACTTTAATGAGATTAAGTGCAAAAAGTTGAAATTAATTCAAAGGAGGCAGAAGTGAAATTACAGTTTAGGACATGAAAAAGGGCCTTGATCAACACATATGAGACATCACTATGCTTTACGTATTTATTGTTGATTCAAGCATGTGGCTGGAAACTCAGGACAGCTAACAATGAAATCCATCATGTACAATAAACACAGGGGTAAAGGGGGGACAGATCAAATTCTAAGAGAAAAATGTAACTTAAGAATCAATTTTCCTTTGTTTAAGGACATGATCAGAAAGTTTGCTAAAACACAGGTCTTGTGATAATAAGACTAACTGATGCCCAGAACAGGAATAAACAACAAGTATGTCTAAACTAAACGGGTATGTAAGCCCTCCGTTTGTTGCCTGACTCCACATTTTCCCCCAGGCTGATACTACACTACTGTCAGTTTTGCAGGAAGGCAGCAGGACATGCAGCCTGTAAAAAACCCCAATGGGCTTTGGTCAGGCTCCTGGTCTGGATCAAGGACATGGGGAGCCTTGCTGACAAAGCCAACACTGATGTGAGAGACAAGTGAGTGCTGGTATAATGTCCAAGCCATGTAAAGCAGTTTGTGGTGTGTTTGTGTGTGTCCATATATGTGTAAACTAATATGGGTGAGCAAATGTCCATTCTGATATTTGTACAGTATTTTCATGTTTTGTACTAGACAGATGGAACAGAGATAGTGTCATATCAAAATGATGCATGTCTATCACAGTGAAACCTCTAAGTGCACTTGCAAAATTAATAACAGTGGTTTTGTACCTTAGAAGCAATTTTTCTCTTAAAGACTAAAATAGAATGAAGGCTGCAAGGAGACAGGACACTTACAAGAACAGTAAATTTCTATCAGAATGTAATTTAATAGGGTTAAAGTAATACAGACATGGCATTTGTAACTGGAGTGTTTTATATCTGAAACAAATTAACTGACAAACTAATATTATAAATTTAGTCAATGATATATAATATTCTGAAAGATGACAATTACTTTATACTAGAAAATGTTTGCTGCAGTTGTAATGAAAAATGACACTTTTTTTACAGTGGGATGGATTCAGCTATGCAAATACTTTTACTGTAATTTCTTTTTGTGAGCATCTTGTAACATTTCAGAAATCTTTCCATATTCATGGTACTAATAGTAAGCAGAGAAAAGTCACAGTGATTTGTAACACTGCTTATAAGGAATGAGTGATAACAGTAAGAGAATAATAATAGAGCAAATAATAATTATAGGACTATAGAATGTTTTGGGTTGGAAGAGACCCTAAACATCATCTATTTCCAACCCCCCTGCCATGGGCAGGGACATCTTCCACTAGACCAGGTTGCTCAAAGCCCCAAACAACCTGGCCTTGAACACTGCCAGAGATGGGGCATCCACAGCTTCTCTGGGCAACCCATGCCAGTGCCTCACCACCCTCACCACAAAGAATCTCTTCCCAATATTTAGTCTAAAACTGCCCTCTGTCAGTTTAAAGCCATTCCCTCTTGTCCTGTCTCTCCATGCTCTTACAAAAATTCCCTCTCCTCACTTGTAGCATCTCTAGGTACTGAAAGGTGCTCTAAAAGTTTCTCGGGAGCCTTCTGTTCTCCAGGCTGAACACGCCCAGCTCTCTTAGCCTGTTTCCATGGGAGAGGTGCTCCAGACCTGTGATTGACATTTTGTCATAAAGCATCATAACAAAGCAAAGCAAATGAAGTTTCTGTGTTTTCTCAGCTGAAATAGAGCTGGTAGATCCCTGCAGACCCCGGCAGTAGCGGGGAGCTCCCGCGGGGCGGCAGCTCAGGACTTCGCTACCGTCGGCAGCGGCTCCTGGGAGTGGCTCCCCCGAACAGCTTTTGCATTCCCTCTGCGCGTTTTATTTCCTTAATTTTGTGCGAGTTAACAAGGATAAATTTTTTTCTTCTGCAGTGATTTTTTTTCCTACTTAATCTCTTAAACTCTAAAATTGATTCATGTTAATATTAATAATTTAAGGGAAATAAGCCTTTTCACGGTCTAATCACACCAGCATTGAGAAGTGACAGTTGCCTCTGAATAAAGGATGGCGTGATTGGCAGGATTACCTTCAGGCAAGGGGAGATCTGGAGAAGTGGAATAGTGTGAAACTTCATCTCTCTCCCATGCTGTTCGGATTATTTATCAAAGTATGTGAAGATCAAAAAAAAAAAAATCAAGGGAAATGCATGCATGTAAATTATTAACAGCCTGCCTCAGAGGATGAGATTTTGTTCATACTGTATTAACTATAACAAATTTTATTATATATTCAAAGAAAAGAAATAGGAGTTACAACTCCAACATGATAGTAGATAATGTGTACAACAATCTCATAAGAAACTATTATCTAGAAAATAACATTGTAAATATAAGAAAATATTGTCAAAAAAGCATCTGACATTCAGGGAACTAACTGTTTATTTTTTATTTATATTGTTGACTCTTATGGGTTGAAATGGAATGCTTGTTTTAGCCCAAATAATGATATTCTGGTGTGAGCTATTTGTAACCAAGATCTTTAATGCAGGCCACCAACAAGAATAAAGACTGGTTCACGAAGCAGTAGCACAAAAGCAAATCTTTATTTGCTGTTGCTCAGCAACCATGTGTGAAAGGCCCATTTTTCATTTTTGCCTTAACTTAACTTGACAGGAAAATGATAATAAATATGAGATTATTATCACAGGGTATGGATTATTTTGAACAGATGAACAGATATGTCAAAGAGAGGCATGTAATTTGGTACCCTTGAAAGGGAGAATATTAGAGAAACTGCAAATAGAGTTGTAGGTTTATTACTGGCTTGCAGTTCATGCACAGCTCTTCAAAAAACCTAGAAAACATTATTCTGCCTCTCTGGTTTCTCTATGTGGTCCTTTAAAATGAATCACTTGGTGTTATTCAGCCTGTTGTTATCTGTGTCAACTTCTAGTTCCAATACTATAAAAAAAAGCATTCTGTGGTTGCTATGCAACAGAAATTAAAAGCTAAAATATGTTTTAGTTTGCTTGCTAAATGGGTATGGGCCCAACTAAATAAACATTAACCAGGTGACTAATGTAGCATCTAATTAAAAGACTAATCAAGGTATTAATGAAATATTCAGTTTACATGAGTCATGATAAATAAATCCATCAGTTTGGATCTAAAATGGCAAAGATTTTTAATATATGCAGAAAATTTTTAATATAGGCAGACTTTAGCACAATGTATAAATGTCAGGGTTTATACTTTTTTATTTGCTTTTATAATGCTACAGGTATGCTGATTGCTCATGCAACTTATTCCAAGCAAATTGTTTCCCAGGCTCCTTGCACTTAGCTGAATACCTAACTTGGGAAATAAAATCAGGTCTACAGGAACTGAAACAAGTCAGATTCTTATATCAAATAAATGTGGCAGAAAATGTGAAAAATCTCTATTTTTAATATAAACCGAAACTGTGAAAGGCAGGATGATTAAGGAAGATTCTACGTTAAAAACTGAAACAGCAGAAGATGTGAATGCTACTTTTAAGAGGAGTGAATTTTTACATTTAATACTAAATAAAATCGGAATTACAGCACATTGTTGTAAAATTGCAATCCTGAAAAGTCCAACCAGTTGTTCTGTTTGTTTGCATTATAAAGCAGCACATCCTGTACCACTTCCACAGACTGAAAGTAAATTACTTCAGTCATGCACCTCTCTTTTCTGAAAAGCCAACAACACTGAGAAGTATTATGCTACTGAAAATGCCAAATGGAAAGATATCAATTAAGCCCTTAACAAGACACTTTGACAGGTTTTGGTTTGCAAAAGAGCTTAAACAATTGAAATGGGGAATACTACAGAATTCAAGATCTATTTCCAAACACTGCAAAGAAGAAACAGAAGACATAATTTCCGGACATATTAAAAAAAAATCCTGAGTTATCAAAGTCGAAATGTCATCTGGCTTGCATAGTCTCCTACACATTCTGCTATGTAGGCTGCTTAACTCTTGATTGCTTTGGAAGAAGAGAGCAAAATACTCATGATGTTCACCAGGACTTGAGCAAAGGCATAGCTGTCAGCAATAGCGACAATAACATTATTGGAAAAAAGCCACCAATGTAATCAGATGGGTGATGTTTTTGTAAAATCAGGATGTCCACTTTACCAAAGATCCATGGAAGAAGGAAGACTATTTCTTAAGCATGAACATGAATTTAACTGAGCATGTCTTATGGCGGTGGGTTTGAGCAGCTGCCTCTGGATCACTGATGGGCTGTTCCCCCGGGACAAGCCGTGTCTCCACCAGCCTGTGTTAGAAAGCAGCGGAGGAAGGAGCCTTTCAGCGCGACCGAAGCTCCCGGGAGCAGCGCAGCCCCAGGGCCCGCGGGGCGCTGCCGGGCCCGGGCCGGCCCTGCGGGCACAGGCGCTGCTCAGCGATGGAGCTGGGGAAGAGGCCGGGGCACAAACCCTACAGGCAGCGGCTGGGGAAGCTGCGGGGCTCAGCCTGGAGAAAAGGAGGCTCAGGAGGGACCTTAGCGCTTTCTCCAGCTCCCTGAAAGGAGGGTGTAGACAGCTGGGGGTCGGGCTCTTCTCCCACGTAGCCAGCGACAGGACAAGGCACACAGCCTCAGGCTGCGCCAGAAGACGTTCAGGTGGAACAACAGGAGGAATTTTCTTCACAGAAAGGGTGATTGGAACGGACTGCCCATGGAGGTGGTGGAGGCACTGTCCCTGAAAATGTTTAGGAAAGACTGGACGTGGGACACACTGCCATGGTCTAGTTGACCTGGTGGTGGCCGGTCTTAGGTTGGACTCCATGATCTCAGAGGCCCTTCCCAGCCCAGCCCGTTCTGCGGTTCTGTGAGTTGTGAACACAGTCCCCCTATCCCGGCTGGGCTCCGGGGCCGCCTTTCCCCACCCCGCCCTCAGCACAGTCCCCTATCCCGGCTGGGCTCCGGGGCCGCCTTTCCCCACCCCGCCCTCAGCACAGTCCCCTATCCCGGCTGGGCTCCGGGGCCGCCTTTCCCCACCCCGCCCTCAGCACAGTCCCCTATCCCGGCTGGGCTCCGGGGCCGCCTTTCCCCACCCCGCCCTCAGCGCTGCCGCGCGCGGGAAAAGCCGGGGGTAGTGACCGAGCTCTCGCGAGATGAGACGGGAGTTCCGCTGCGCGCGCTCCACGTCGGTCGCGGGAGGATTCGAAAAGTGGCGGATGAGGGAAAGACTGGGCGGGGGGGGACTGAGCGCGTCCCCGGGTGTCCCGGGTTGTCCTCTCCGAGCGCCTCCCGGGGCCGGTTTCTCCTCCGACGGTGCTGCCGAGTGCCGCGGGCTGTTCTACGCGCGTGTCCGCCGGTTTCGTTCCGCTCCGCTGAGGGGGCGCCGCGCTGTTGGAAGCGCATCCCGCGGATCCAGGAGGGTTCGGCCGCTCTGAGGGAGCGCCAGGTAAGCGGCCCGTCCCGCCTCCCGCTGCCTGGACTGCCGGGAGCCCCCGGGTGACTCGGGATGGGGCCCAGCTGCGGCCCCCGCCCCGTTCTGTTTTGTGGCTACCACACACTAAATGCTGTGTAAGTCACTCTCCCAGGTGGAAAAGCACGTCAGAAGACACCTAGGATGGAGGGAATGTTTACGTGAGCAAATTAAGCTCTTGGCGGCCTCGCCCATTTCCCTTGTTTTCACTTGACAGTAGAGAAAAGGAGAGACTAATACAAATAAATACTGTTGTCGGGAATGACGGCCTGCTTAAATAGTGAGTGTGTGCTGGAGAATGCACTGTGCTTTTTAAAAACCAAAATATCCATTAAAAATTTATTCTGCTTTAAGACTTATCTAGTAAAATAAAATAAAAAAAACCTAAAAAGATAGCAAACCCTGCATCCTAGTGATGTTGTGAATCTAAATGCTGATTCAGGTAACTATAGTATCTTAGAGGGAAAAACTTCTTTAACTATGTAGTACGTATGTAATTACTGTAATACATATATATATATATATATAAAAATGGTATGTATATAACTAATATATGACTACAACTGAAACTAAAATGATCTTATTTTGATATACAGTGCTTTCTCTAATGTTATGTTTTGTTTATAAAGAAGGGAAGACCAGTTCCACAATGAAACGGGAAGCATTTTTGAAAGTTGTGTCTAAAGAGTCAATTGAAGACTTCCTGCATTACACTCAGAATCCTGTAAGTGAGCCAATGTATAAATTCATCACTTATGAAGTCAGAAATCTGTTACAGGTGCAGAAGTTTTGTGACAAAGGCACAGAAACTATTTGTCTGGTACTTGCAGATGTGTGGGAATAATTGCTGTAGAAAATAAGTTCAAATGCCACTTGAAGGAATATAGACTGAAAAAATTGTGGAATTTGAAATATACAAGTTGGTAAACCAACTAATTTTTTGTCATTTGTTTGTTCCACATACTGTTTACAGTTTTAAAAATAAATTATTATTAATTTGGTAATTCTAAAAAAAATGCTAATATGATGTTGTTGAAGTATTGTGTTTTTAAACTATGGAAGAGTTTATTGGTATATAACGAGTATGAGTTATTGTGAAAACAAAGCAAAATTGTGTTTCACTAGTGTTTGTTCATTCATTTGATGGTGTGGTCTGTCCACTTGTTCTTTGGCCCATGTTTAATTTTACTTGAATTGTTCTGTCTGTCACTGAATGCTTTAGAGAAGGGGTAGATAGCTCTCTCTAAATGACACGTGGAGAGAAGAGCGTGGAACAACAAAGCAAATCCCCAGAAATTTACTATTGAAAGCTCATTCTCACATGGTGTATTATATAACATGGTAATGAGAAATAGTAGTTTGTATTGTGGTGTTTTCCACTCAGCTTCAGTCTGTCTGGTGTTAAGATATACCTGAGTTCTTCTAAACACCTTTTGCTTGCTGCCATAAATGGTATTGTCAGGTTAGTTTCTTAAGCTTTCTAATCAGTATTTTCCTAATATTACCTGAATCAGGATAAAGTGGATGAGTTGGCCTCCATGTGCACAGAGGCATGAACTGATTTAATGCAGCAAATGTATTAAATCCACAGTCACATTTTATATAAAAAGCTTAGAAAAGTTTGTCTCCCAAACATCACTGAATCTTTCCCCAAGAAATTTCCTATTTCTTTTGTTTGTGTGCTTGTATGTAGTTATAGGTGACAACTTTATTACCAGATTGCCACTGCTTAAACTTTCCTTCCCATTTTTCCCTAAATTCAAACACTTTAACAAAAAAACTATTCACTTTGTTTTCACTTGCAGTGTTTCCTTTTTAATTGATTCGGTTGTATTGATTCTGCCATCTGCATTCAGTAATTTATTTTAATCAGCTGTGGGCTATTTGGATTAAAAATGGTTGGGGTTTTTTTTCGTCTTTTTATTTTTCATCACCAATTCACAGGAGCTCTCTTGCAACAGTTTTCAGCTGTTGCCAGTATCTCTGGAAGTTTTATGTCTTCATGCTTTTGTAGCATAAAGGAACATGAATATCCAGATGACTTTATTGCTGTCCAAGAAACTCAAGTTATTTTATTAATTTCCTTTTGAAACCTTCAGTGATGGAGGATGTGTGACCATGTCTTGTCTTAGTATGAGAATCCTCCTTTTGGGATCTCCCTTGAAACATTCTTGACTGGTTTTTTGAAGGAGGCTCTGGTTAAATAAATCATCATTAACGCCTCACTGCTTTCCTTTGTTTATTGTAATATATTTGCTACTTATTTGGTGCTCTAGCCTTAGAATTTACCTTTTAAACTTTTCTTAAAGTTCTGTTTTTAGCATCACTGCTTCTTTCAGTGTCTGTTTTCTACACATGCCCCAGCACGTGTCTCTTACTTGCCCCCTTGAATTGTTCTTTTCCTTCCTCTCAATACTTAAGCTCATCTGTGCCTTCTAAAATTCCAGGGGTTTGCTATTTTCCCTTCAAGGTTTCTCATGGACTTTTCATTTATTTTCTTCATAATCTTTCAAAAATGTCATATTGTTGTGTTGTTCATTGAGGTCTTCAACAGGTGCTGTTAGTTTTTTCCACTAAATCCCATTCCGATTCAAGAAAATATATATTTTCTTAGACAGAAAAAATAGGAATCACAGATATGATTATCATTCAATGTCATCCTTTCCCCTCATAGATTTTGGAATAATTCTATCTCATATCATCCCAAAGAAAGATCCAAAAGCTCTGGTCCTATTATGAATTCATTCTTTTTGTTCAAAACAGTATGATCTTAATATACTGTCTTTTGGGTTTGTTTGAAGCAGAGGGCTGCAAAACTCCCTGTGAGGCCTTTGGTTTATTGTATTTGTTTTCAGCTGTAGAACAGAATAGAAATTCTCTTATAAATATGTAGCAGGTTCTTTCTTCTCATACCCTTCTGGAAACTTTCTAATACTTATTGCTACTTCTTTCAGTCTTTTCTGTTTTACCTTCGACTTTTTCTTTTTGATGCTTTGCAGTGTATCTGCAAAGTAAGAATATATTTATTTCAAGATTACGGACATTATCCCTCTTCCCCCTGAAGTGTTTTTGATCCAGTAAACCTTCACTTCAGTATTGTAATTTACATCTCAGAAATTATGTGAACGTTCTCTTGGCTGTGCCTGGATTTCCTTCTCATCTTCTCTCTGCATATTCCCTTTCCTAGCAGGTTGCCTACACTTCTTTGATGCTAACAGACTCCTTGTGTCTCTGAGGTAAATTCATCTAGGAAAGTTCTTCTGAGGAAACAGTTCAGATCAGTCTCAGAGTACAGTCTCTACTGGAGGCTGGTGGTGGCTTCCCTTTCAGCAGGGCTTCAGCAGGAGGCGTGGGGTCATCGTGCTCGGGAGCTGGGTTGGATGGGGGGCTTTAAAACAGTACAGTGTGCAGAGCTCTGATGTGTGCAGATCTTATCCCAAATTAGTGCTGTCCCTATGGCTGTACTGACTGCTACATTTCCAGTCCTTGCCTAAGGATTTTCTTTCAGCAGTGTCATCAATGAATATCTAAAATAGCAAAGATGTGATCAAGCACTTCAATTCTATGCCGCTTTGAGCTTCTTAGCAAAGGGTATGGAATTGTCTCCATTGCTGTCAAGGGCTAAAGGCTTAAAAGCAGCTCTCTTGCTGCATGATAAAGAGTTAAGTAGCAGGAATTTCTTACACTATTTTTAAAAAATATAACTTCTAGAAGGTATTTTGTCTCTATAACTGTAGAGGAATGTAAGTTAATAATTAATGTAAAAATCCATATTAATTGTAGAAAAGATGATAATGAAATATAAGCCACTTTTCTGATGAGGGATTCTGACCATTTATAGAAAAATACACTTGATCATTTTGACTTGAATGAGCTACTTCAAGAATTGCCAAGAAAGCAAAAAGAAGTGCTATGGCAGAGACTGACACAGCTGTTGACAGAGAGCTTGATGGAGAACCCTGTGGAAACATGGCACAGGACTGCAGATGATAAAAGTGATGATGACATGGAAGTTGAGATAGTTCCAGAAATGGTAAGAATATTGTAACATGAAAATATGAGGTTTTAATGTTTTATGGGAAGTAAAATGGAATATTTCCATAACATCTGAAAACATGCAAGGGCTTATCAAATAAGATCAGTTCCAGATTTCATCTTCCCACCCGTTTTTAAATTACTTAATTTATGCTTGGGTTACGCTGAACTTAGGATTGGTCTGTACTGTAAAAGTCTAGATCTGCTGATAATTTTAACTATTAAACATGTGTTTTATTTTTCTTAGAGTTGAATGGGCTTTTTGTATGTCTTATTTCAGTAAACAAATGTTAATATTGCAGATGTTAAGTTTAAGTATCCAGCATATAGTATAAGAAATTCACTACCTGATTTGTGATGTCATTTTATTGAATGAAGGTCACGAAATCTAGATTTGACTGCCCCTTCCACAAATTTAGAATATATAGAGTTTTTCTGACTCAGACCCTCATATACTGCCTTTTGTGCTGTAGTCTTGAGAATACTGGGAGAAAAGGTTATTTAATTTTGGAGGAAAAAAAATGCAGTGGGGAAATCATTAGAGAAACCTAGAGGCTTGTAGAAAAATCAGTCATCCATTCAGAGGCCTGTAGAATCTTACACTTGGAGTGAAAGTCACCAGACGTACACTTTTCTGAGTTGCAAAAGACCCTGCTAGTTAGGGGCTTTTCAGCTCTGAAATGGATGTGTGTTTGAGTGGGCCTGTTGCAGATGAGGATTTTAGTGCAGGAATGGATGCATATGTACAGTCACAGAGTTATTTACCAGCTGGAGCTGAAAACCCTTTTCAAACTTTTTGAAAATATGTACTTTAAAAATCTATTCTTTTGCCTCTTATTTGATAGGTTTTGGGTGCTCATATGCTCCTTCTTCAAAATGGAAGCATACTAACAATTCAGCTTTGCTCTCTGTTGCTAAGGTTTATTTCTTGTTGGAATTATTTTCTGAGTCCAAAACAAACTGCAGAAGTGTTTCCTCGACATTGCTTTCTTTCAGAAACAAACTGTAGCAGTGATCCGAGGAGTGGCAGCTGTCGTTACTGCTTCCATACCTGCAGTGGATGAAAATACAAACTACAAAGCTCTTGTAGAATGCGTTTTTATACTAAACGGTGAGTACTTCTCTCTACAGAATGCAGCATTTTACAGAGAATGTTTGTTTGATCTGACTGAAATTCAGCTGGCCTATGAAACAGAATTCACAGGAGAAAAGTTGGTACTATTTTGAGTTCATATTTATGAGAGAAAATTAAGGGAGCGTTTACTTAAAAATCAGCTGCCTACTTTAGAAGTTGGAATGTAAATAGTTTTCTTTCTCCCAGCTGTTCAGCCAGTGGAAGGTAACTTGGATTATCCTGTGACTTATATAAGTTGTAAAGGAAACTCAGTATTCCCTTGTTACTAATCCAAAAACTTGGGCCAAACCCTAGAGTTGACTAAATACTGCATTGAGCATAAGCCATGAAGGTGTGTAAATGTGGCAGGAGCTGGCTGACACTGTGAGGTATAGTTAGTGTGCTAACAGACCACTGTTTTACAGGAATGACTTGGTTCATTGCAGTAGATAACTATTTCATTACTCTTGTAGGTATTCTTCCTGCAATAGTTGCATCTGAAAAAATTCTGCAGGACGCTATCCAACGTGTGTGTCAAATGTGGTGGGAGAAGGGACTGGAAGGGAAGGAGCAGCTCGGGAAGACTCTGTTTGTCATTCTGCTGAGAAAAAGCCTGAATAAAGCTGCTACGGTATGCTGAGGCTATATTGAATTTCAGGTTTTTATTGAATATTTCCAGAAAGATAATACCTCCAATAATACACTGCCTTCTCTAGAACAAATTTTAAAGATTTTTAGCATCAATTTAACAAGTGAACTGGATTTTTTTTTTATTCCTTTTCATCTTTTCACTCTTTTGTCCAGTCCAATGACCAAGGTTTTTATTGCAATTAACTCTTTTTGTCAACTCAAATTTTGAGTACTATGTTCAGCTGTGCGTAGAGACAACTTTTGTGGGAAGCTTCATCTTTTGCTCTTTCCCTTTCTACAAATAATTTTTCTTACTTTTCTATTGGTCTGAATTTTCGTTTTCAAAATGTGAGTTACTTGTATTATGCCCTAACCCTCTAGATGTATCCTTATTTCTTTCCTCTGTTTTTCCCTGTTAACTGCATGAATTGTATGAAGTTTAAAAAGTGGAGTGATATGCTTTTAACGTGTTTTGCGTGGAATAGCAACTTTTTTTCTATACTTGAGCATGTCTTCATTTGTTGGAAGTCAGAATTTCTGCAGCTACATATTTTTTCCCAGTAATATGATGAGGTGAATGTTCATAATTTCACAATCTGTAACAATGCATTTCAAATTCATTAATTAAAATCCTTTCAATGCCTCTTTGCATTAAAGCTATGCCTACTCCACTCTGATATGGGCTTCCTCTTTCCTGTCAGGGTGCAGATATAGTTCGTTTATGGAATCTACATCAGGCACTACTTTGTTTTGATTATGACTCAGAGGAGAGTAATGAAGTCAAGGACTTGTTGCTTCAGTGTTTTATGAATGTAAAACATATTAAGAAAGAAGAGGTAAGCCAACTTTTATCTTACTGTGGTTGTGTGCCAGTGAGCTTTTGTTGCTTTTAATGGTTTTGTAGTTCGTCTTTTTTTACAGCACAGTAGGTAGCAACATGAGACAAATCAGCTCTGACTCCAATCTATAAATGGTTTATCTCTGCTTCATTTGGAAAAACTTGTTTCTATTCCAGACAGAAGTGTGAAAGTTTATGTCTAAATCTTCAGTCCAGTTCTTGTATCCTGAGGCAATAAGAATGAAGTGCTTTGCTTCCAGGGCATTTTCCTCGATACTTATCATTCTCTGGTGTTAATTCTCTTCTTTTGTAGCAGTTTTTCCTTTATTGAAGACAAGCAACTGTAGAAAAATAATTTTCCTTTTAAATGACTATATTTAGGAGATTGCATAGCCATATTCTGTTTTAAAAGTAACATAAAAAGAATCCAACTTTACAGAAAAATGAGAATTACTTTATTTAACTACATAAATTTCTCTCAGTGAGCAGTTACTGTTTTGTTGCTTTTAGATTGTGCTTATGCACCAGAATAGTGGTGTCCAAGCCTTTTTTCTGGTTAAGTGACCAGGCCATCTGATTTTGTCTCTAAAGTTCTAACTCCTCCTTACGTGTGTAAAATAGATATATTCCTTTCCCTGTGGAATAGATGAATCTCTGTTGTAAAATAAGCTCTGAGATTGCTGCATGATTGTGGTAGTATAAGGATATGGCATTTTAAAAATGGAGATAGCAAAGGAATTAGGTGAAATGTTTGATAGAGCAGGCTTTGGATACCTGCCACTAAATTGGTAGGGTTTTATTACTTACATATCATATTTTAAGCTATTTTAGTTTTAACTGAAATTATGGTGTAATAAGGCAATATGAGAGGTAGGAGTGGAAAAAAGACAAAACATGGTTGGAAAGAGGAAAAAGAGGTAAAACTTTATTGACAGAGTTTACAATTAATTTTGTGTCCTTGGTGTATTTCATTTTAGGCCATTTTGTGTCATCTAGAAAAAGTGTGTACTTGTGTGTGTTCTTTGTCACAATAATTAACATGCGTTAGCTATATTTGATTCTGTATGGGTTTTTTTCTTCTGTTATATTTGAATCCACTGTATCATTCTAATATTTCATCTTTATATAGGCACAGTAAATAATTGGTAATTATATATGTAAAATACATCTGCTGTCTAGGCTCCAGAGTTTATTTTTTTCTTTCACAGCATGTGAGATTTTTAGTATAACATGTTAATTACTACACAGCTTTTCTAAAGGAAGTTTGCACTGGGAATCTTTGAGTGAAACACAGCCTTCAGTACAAAAGTCGTGGGTTTGTTGTGGTTTTTTTTTTTTTAAATATGAGGGGAAATAGCAGTTGTAATCAGACTTGGTAATGAATATTTTTCCTGGCTCATCCAATTTGCTCCACAAGAATGTGCAGGTTTGGCCACGCTTTGCACATTCACTTCTCTGCTCAAGATTTTTCTCTTCGCTCTCCCAGGGATATCTGGTTCTTGACATATTGTCACATTTGCATTTTCATAGGCTTGTCTCTTTCTAGGTAGATATAGAGAGCACCTTACTGCGCTTTCTGCTCTGTCATCTGATCATTAATGGTTTAAATCCTTAATTCTGGATTCTTCACTTTCTGGCTGGAAGGATTGATGGAAAGCAGCAGCTCCCAGCTGTAGCCTAAGGGCTCAGCCATGGCCAGTGGTGGGTCTGCCTTGGAGCCCGCTGGCATCAGCTCTGTCAACACTGGGAAAGCTTCTGGTAGCTTCTCACAGAAACCAGCTCTGCAGGCCTCCACTACCAAAACTTTGCCATGCCAGCCCAATACATAAGCCACTCTATATCCTGGAAGATAATAGTTCAAAATAAAAGGAGAACAGAATGGGTAACCCATTCTGGAAAGATCCCAGGACAGAGTTCAATTAAATTAAGTGTCTGAAATAAATTTATGCATCTGTGCAGCAGCATAATCATTACAGATCCTGCAAAGGATTTGATTGCTTAAGTGAATGACCCATGCTACATTAAGTGACCAAAGTTGCCTCAGTCATCCATGTGGGGCTGGTGTGTAAAACACTGTCATAGATCTCTGCCTTCTGGAAAACCATCTGGACATGTAAAATCGCTCTGTGTTTAGGGTGTGCCATATTAACCCTGGTCAGCAGAGTCAACACAACAACTGAGTTCCATAAAACAGTAACTAAACAGCTGATCACATGAATCACTCTTCAGACAGTTAACATTTCAGGGACTTAAACATCAAACTCACATGTCTCAGTTTGTGAGCAGAAACCTAACTTCCCTATATGAACTTCCAGTACATATCTAGAATGGTAACCAACTTGGATTTTCCTCGCTCTGCAGACAGGAGAGTCAAAGTGTTTAAAGCATTTTCCTGTTGCTCTGAAGCCATTGAACTTCAGTTGCAAGTCCTTTTGTTTGGGATTTGCATGGTGTGTGAGTTGCAATGATAACACACCTTGTGTATGTTCTTCTAATTTCCTTTTCTGGCTCATTTCACTAATAATAGATTTCTAGTAGCAATGAGAAACCAACCAACACCCCCCCCCCCCCCCCCCNCTCTGCTGGACCTTTTTCTTGCATCCTGTGTTGCTTCTAAAATGCTCGTTGTAATACAAAATATCAACATGATGTATGAATTGCTTCGAGATGAAACTGAGCTTCTGTGTATCAGGCCTAATACTCTGTTTAAATCCTGCAGATTTGTCCTGCAGTTCCTAAGAAAAGTAATCCTAGATTTTTTAGAGTACATATCCCAGAGCGTAGCACCATAGCAGCTTACATTGCTGTAACTCCAGGTTGCAGTGATCCTGTGTTGCCATGGACTAGCATTCCTCTTTACCTTTTCACAGTGTAATGTTCAAGCAGCATTGTCATGAGTTGATTGAAGGAGGTAGCTGTTTTTTCCTAGTAAGATTGTTTTTCAGACAGATTAACTGCCTGGAATGGTGTATCATATGCAAGTCTGAAGGAAGGGAAGGGTCAGGAATGCAGTGTAAATGCAGGAATGCAGTTTTAAACCAGATTAAACTGATAGAGAATTGCACATTTATACTTCATTGCAAGATCAGGGAGTTCAGTGTTTCTGCCTTCCCAGGCTGTGCTATTCAACACAGAGTAATATTTCTCACAGGCTTATTATCAGGCTTCATTAGTGGAGTGAGCCTCTGAATTTTTATCTCTGTGATTTATGAAAACATTCTTGTTTAGATGGGGTTTCCAATCAAACAGCTGCAGAGCCTGCAGAGCACATTACTGTTTTAGAGGTGG
This sequence comes from Chaetops frenatus, assembly GCA_013400775.1. Classification (NCBI taxonomy): domain Eukaryota; kingdom Metazoa; phylum Chordata; class Aves; order Passeriformes; family Picathartidae; genus Chaetops; species Chaetops frenatus. The sequence goes on from VZTR01013011.1 coordinate 580,261, forward strand.
GTCTGTTGTACTCTCTTTCCTTGTTAACCTTCTGTGTGTGTATGGAACAAAGTCATGTGCTCTGTGTCCACAGGCACAGCAGTACCAGACACCCAACACTCTGATACTGCATTAGTCCCAAAGATGACAAGTTCACAGTCTTATTCACCTATCACCAGTTTGCCTATCATGATAATGAGAATGTTGATACCAATAATTATTTCAGATCTGTTAATCACAAGCAGCAGATTTAGTTAGAGGCCCGTATAATTTTCAGGAGCAGGCTCAGTCTTTTGAAACTTAAGACTAAAAAGAATTGGTTGAAAGCTATTTTTTTGGCTTTTTATCATCTGTCTTGCTACTGGGGTTGTAGAAGATGAGATGAGTTCAAGTTTGTCCTCATCCTTGCCTTGATGAGGAAAGAACTGTAGGTCAAAACTCCCTTGACCTTTTGTTTTGTCAGGGATGTTGATGTGTGACGTGCCAAGTGGGACTCCTGTATGTTTCTATTAGGCCAGCAAAGTTGGAGATAGAGACAACCCTTGTTGATAACAGCAAGGATTCCATCAGAGCTATAGACAAGAATCTTGACATTGTGTTTAGCCTTTAGGTCTTGATTTTTATGAGCTTCTGAATTACTTCTTCACCCAAAAGCATTTCAGCTATCAATTGTACTACAGGGCAGTTTGTGTCTCTGTGCTTCCATCTCCCTCCCCTACTCTCTGGGATTTCAGCTCCAAGTGTGACCTTCCGTTTTCTGTTTTGTCTTAGATGTGAACACAATTCTTAGTCCAGTTCTCAATGGAAGTGCCTCTGAACCTCTGCTGTATGTTCAGTGACCCTTTCCCACTTCTGCCAGCGTGCTCTTTACTATTGCACTTCCTTTGTTAATATTCAGAATTTATTTTTGGCTAGAAAGCTGAAAGATACAAAGAACCCTTACAATTGGCTGACTCACCCTTATGTATGACCAAATGTTTTGAAGTCTTACCTTCATCTGTAAGCTAAGTCAGAGTGAGACTGCCTGTACAGATACTGTATAAGGCTCCAATCCTTAGGCAGATCTTGCTGATTCTGGAAGAGCATTGGCTTATTTCCTTCATCCACAGCCTTCCACTGCCTTTTATTGCAAAATTCTTTTGCTCATCAGATTTGTCATCATTGTTACTGACTTGCTAAAATGGAAGAAAACTAATTTGGGAAAAATAGCGTTTCTGTTTTCATGAGTGAAAGCAGCTCCAAGAGGTTTGCAATATTGCCTTTCATGTGGCAAGAGGAAAGGAGTAGTCCTTTCTGATCAGAACATTTAATTTCCTCAGTGGTCCAGCTGTTCTCTGTGGCTTTGTTAAAAATATCTCTGTGTCCAGTGCTGGTAGAGTTGTCGTGGTGTTTCATTTATACCTTCACCATCATTCCAGTGTCATCCTGGGATGATATTGCACTTGGCAGAGCTCAGGGATCTGGCCTTGATGAGGGTGCTGAGTTGCACAGTCTCTTATCATTCTGGAATGCTGCTGGAAGTCACAACAAAACAGAATGGACATTGGAAAAGTGGAGGCAGATATGTGATCCGTTTGTTCTGTGTTTTTTTCTACAGTATAAATAAAAGTAATGCTTGAATTCCATTTAATAATTAAGAATCTTAAGTCATTCTTTCCATTTCACCTATGCTTTTTAAAATTGAAGATGTAATTTCCTTTGTATTTACTGATTTTTGAGGTAACTTTTAAATTGGGTATTCTTCTGAGCTTTGACTTCCCTTTTTTTCTTCCTTTTTTCCCCTCCCCACAGGGAAGAAGATTACTGAGTTTTGTGTTCAGCTGGAATGCAAACTTCATTAAAATGATACATGGAACTGTTAAAAACCAATTACAGTTCTTTCCAAGGTATGCATCCCAGTTAGAGTACTTAATTAGCAAGAGCTTGTCTAAAATCTTGTTTGTCTCACTCTAAAAATACCTAGTCTATTGAAAAAATATCTCAGGATCCAGAAACCCTCAAATCACCTGAATGTAACTGCTTCATTATTTCAGCAACTTCATTTAATAGTAGCTCTGACGTGCCTGGGTGTACAGTTATAGGAGTAGTAAATGTTTATTGGCCATTAGCTAAAGCAAATGATAGAAGTTGGACTGCTTTATTTGCAGTGCTTGTGTGAAGGTTGCAGGTCCATTTATCCTTTTGTAGGTGTTTCTATTTTTTCCTATGAACAACCTCTAATTTAATTTTCTAGGATTCTATATAAGGCATTCTAATTAGAAGTGACTTGCAGGATCAGTCATAGCCTGAGAACTTAGCTGATGGATGAAAAATATGGAGGCTTTTTTCTTTGATTATTCAGTGAAATACTGCAGATGTAATTCTTTGTATTAAAAGCAGAGGCTTTCTAATGCTTTCAGGTAAAATAATGTATATCCTGTACATCTCTATAAAGAATTTAAGGCATTCGTCATGACTTAAATGATTAAGTAGCTCTGTGAATGTTCAGAATTTCCCACCATAAGAGATGTTTCAAGTATCATGTAATAGTGCTTGGGTTCATTAATTAAGAGTTAACTTCATAGTTCTGGGTGTAGAGTTGAAAAAGAGAATTTCTTCTTCTAAAAACCATGTTGATGCACAGAATTAAGAACAATATTGGTACTTATAAAAAACTTGATAGTTCACCTTTATGAACTGTGTTTCATATATGTCAATACAGATCCTTGATGGAATACATTTCAGAAGTTTACTTCAGGGCCTGGAAGAAGGTGTCAGGAGAATTCATGGAGGTAACACTATGCTTGAAATTTCATTTGGATAGTTTTGAGTTTCAAGGTGGGAAAGACTCATGGCTTTCCTCCTCAGAGAGGTTCCTTAAACAAACCTTAAAGAATTATTTCCCTAAGAAAAGGGCCTCTTCAGCATTGTTAAGGAGTTACAATATGTCATGCTTGGAATGTTTTCCCTCTGACATCAGCCTGGCTGCAGTTACCTTTAATTCTGCTGCCGAAATACTGGTTCACACAACTATGCATATACATAATGTTTTTTTCATAAACACACCAGTTAGCTGAATTATTGAAGCTTTTATTCAGTATGTGCAAGTCTTTATAGTTGATAGCTCAAGTATTTATCTAGTTTTTGTGGATTTCCATGGAAATTATTAAAGGCATCACAATAATTCTAGAGCAAAATTTCAGATACCAAAATATTCTTATTTACCCTACTTTTAACTTCTGACAATTAGATTAGTTGTATATTCTGAAATTTTGAAAATCAGTTGAGGCAGACTGAGGCCCCCAGCATGGAAAAACTTGGCCAAGCAGAAGCCAAGTAAGAAATAATAGCAGATACTATTTTCAGTTGCTTGTTTTAGGGAAAAATATAGTTACTGCACAGCTACAGTACTTCCTATTGTTTTATTGTGTTAACAGGAGTGTGTGTTTTTACTGTAGGTACTTGAATATAACTGCATTCAGGATTTCATGCATCATGGGATTCATCTTCCCAGAAGTTCTTCTGTTCATTCTAAAGTTAGAGAAGTAAGTTCCTGGAAAGCATGACATGAACTAGTAACATCAAAATGAGATCAGCTGCTATAAAGTGGAAAATTTCCATTTCATACTAAAATACCACACCAGGTGTGTCTGGAATGGAAATATATTCCTTCACAGCAGCCTGTGTGGGGCTGTGTTTGGGGTGTGCTGGTGGCACAGCAATGTTCTGCCTGCTGCTGCTAAGCAGTGCCTGTGTGGTCTCAAGGCTTTGTCCTCCCCACGTTTTCCCCAGGGGGCTGGGCTGGGCATGAGTGAGAAGTTGGGAGGTCACAGCTGAGACAGCTGACCCAAATTGACCAGGAGGATATTACATGCCATACAACCATCATTCCCTCAGCCAACTGAGGGAAAGTGGGTTTGGGGGAGGCAGCCATTGCTTGGAGACTGGCTGAGTATTGGTATGCTTGTGGCAGGTGGTGAGTGGTTGCATTTGCATCACTCCTTTGGGGATTTTTTTTGGTCCTCTTTCCTTCATTTATTGTGCTGTCTTTGTCTTGACCCATGAACTTGCTTTTCTCGTACAATTCTCTTGCTCCCCCACTGAGCAGGGAGTGTGTGAATGGCTGTGGGTACTTAGCTGATGACTAGGGCCAACCCTACTTAAAAAATACTTAAAAATCAGCATATTCTGAGAAACAATGTTAGAACTAATTTTAGGAGGAACCCGTGCATAGTTTTGCACCAGATTTGTCTTCGCTGCCCAAAAGTAGAAATAGAAGGGGATTTAGCAGAATGCCAGAAATAGTTTTTGGTGTCTGTTGTCTAAGCTTTATTTACCTATAGAATTGACCTTTCCATAGATGATCACAGGGACGAAAAGTCATAACCTTCTTGAGGCAAACTTAGTAGGTGGGACTGAAATGAAACTTGACTTTTTTCTTTTTGTGATAAATTTGGATACCCAGACTCTAAGAGTGTCTTTGTGTGCATTATATAGCTTGACATACCAGTGTACAATACTGCTGTGGGTTTTTTGTTTGTTTTGGTTTGGATTTTTTGGGGTTGGTTTTTTAGGGAGTTTGTTCTGTTTTGTTTTCTCAAAGCTGTAGGATTCCCTTGTCCTGTGATTTCTGATTGATGGAACAGGCTTTTGACAGGGCATTTAATGATTTTCAGACTCAGAGACAATCTTTAAAGAGGACAGTAAATAAATGTGTCTTTGGGCTGCAAGTGGAGTAGGTCTTGGAATAAATTTGAGCTGACCACTAGAGGGTCAGCTTCTTTTCAAATTTTGTGTAATCTTGTTTTCTGTTTTCCAAGGTCTTCAGGGAATTATCAGTGCTGTATGGATAAAGGCCAGAAATGTTCAGAGGATAATCTGGTCTCACTTTCTGATTAGTTACCAACCTTAGAACACAGCTCAGACTGCCCAGTGTTTCAAGTGGAGGAATTCTTCATATCAAATTACATGATATCCTTTCTCACTATCTGCTCTGGTCTTCCACTTTCTCTTACTTTTCTGCATAATTCAGATACAAATAGGATTTTTAGCTGATTAAGCACAGTTTTGAGTCCCAAGGAGCGCTGGTACTTGCTTTTCATCAATGCATAAAAAATTTATTAGGTTTGTACATTTGTATTTGGATAACTCCACTTATCAGATATGTTCCTTTGTTCTTAACAGAGAAAAGGCTTATTTATCTGTGGTTTATAATTCCATCGTTTCAAAGTATTTCTGTCAGTTACTTTAAAAAGTTTTTTACAGTAACAAAAATGATGTGTTGCTGTGAAAAGCCATGTTTTTTTCTTAATTGTAGATATTTATATAAACTTATTGACTCTATTAAGTTATAAAATATTATATTATATTGATTTCATTCTACTATTTTTGAAACTTTCTAATAAAATATAGAGTCAATTAATATGTTTAGTTTTATCATTTCTGTAGTATGAAAACTCTGATCTTACATAATTATGAAATTAGACAACCCCTTACTACTTCCAGAATGTAGAAAATACTGTTAAAATGGCTTTGGGGCCTGTTTTATTTGTTTTTTCTTAGGTGCTGGGTTATTTTCATAAACAAAGTAAAGTTCGTCAAGGAGTTGAAGAAATGCTCTATAGATTGTATCAGCCCATCCTCTGGAGAGCACTGAAGGTAATTATTCTTTTAAGAAAATATGACTGTCTTTCTCCAACTATTAAATTTTGGGTTCCTTCCACATCTTCTGTTTTTATTATTTGCTTTTAAAATGAAATGGCCACAAAAACCAAAATGAGTGTTTGCCATCACAGATGTAGCTAAGTAACGTTGCAAATTGTAATTAGGCATAGTATGCACAATAGTATTCTAATTAGTTAATATAAATTACTTGTAAAATACAGTTTTGTTTGCAGGTACCTAGAGTGCTTCCCAGGATTACAGTTGGTATTCTTCTCAGTTTGAAAATTCTGTGTAACCTTGTATTCTCTTTTCCAATATCTTTAGGGAATTATCAGTGTTTATTGATGAAAACCGGAAATGTTCAGAGGATGGTTTAGTCTCACCTTTGGATTAATTACTAGTCTTAGAATACAGTTCAATGAATTTATTAGAATATTAGTTTAGAAAAACTTTTATTCTGGTTGGATTGTATATACAGACATTCATGGTATGGATGTGCACTCAGAATGAAATTTCTTACTTGTAGTTCTTTCATGGTGTGTATGTGTGTATGTTCTCCTGTGGATTGCATGTGTGGACTAAGGGGGACCTACTGCAGTTTGCCTACTCAGTGACACTCTGTGATTTAGAGGAGCCAAGCTTCCTCCTTGGGTAACAGCTTTTATTTCGTCTGAGGTTATGAAATCCCTGTTTGTGAGAGCATTCACATACAGCTGAGTTAAGTGCTGGTAAACATTTTCAATTCCATTTACTGTTTGGTCATACAGCATCTTCTCTAAACATGGGAAATGTATTTGAATTTCTCAGAGTTGAAAGTATTTAGTATTAACTTAAAAATTTGTTTACAATGCATTTTATGAGTTACAGTACAGAGTTGAGAGCTGTTTGGTTTCAACAGAACCCTGTGGTAGAGGTGGGAAGATGAACAGTCACTGCTAGCCCAGTATCTTGTTCAGTCTTACATAAGGGTTGGATCCCATCCCTTTAGAATTAATATAAACAAGGAATGTTCCAGACAAAACATTTGTGTCCTAGTGCAAGAGAATGATAACTACAAAGCATGGCTACCTTTAATTTCTACATTGCTGTCTCTAAAAAGAATAGGGGTTTAAACTGATTTTTGGTAAGTTAACAAAATACAGTATTCTATTCTTGAGGGAGTTGCTGTCTGTCAGTGGAGGATTGTAGTCACTTTTCAAAGCCCAGGACTGCAATGTAAGACTAGAGCACTTCAGAGAAAGATTCTGTCAAACCTTATGAAATCTGCATACATTTGTTTGAAGAAATGTAATAGAGGGTGTGTCTTGTGGGGAAAAAGGTTAATGACTGACCTGCAGCAAGACAGTGGGAGAATTCCTGATGCTGGAAGTGGTTGAAATTTTTAACAGCTGCTATTCATAATTTTCACATCACTATGGTTCCATTGCTAGAACAAATCGTATAGTATTGCATGAAGTATTTGGCATTTTGAACTGTTGCTGTGACTCAGAATCACCAGTAGTTTAGGATACAGAACTAAGAAGAGAAGCTTGTAACTGTCCTTACTGTTGTGGATTCCACTCTAAAGCTTGAAATGTGAGTTTAATTTTAGATAACTAGTTTGATGCTCCTATTTTAGCCAGATCCCTAATTTAATATCGTGAAGAACAAATCCTGTTCTAGAACTCTGGTTATGAAACAGAAAGGACATACGAGATCTGTTTACTCCTCCTCCTTGCAGGAAGCAAAAATACTTCAGTCTTAGGAATACAATGAATTCCAGAACTGTTCATGCTGAAACTACTTGATTTTGGCTCTGAAATCTTTAAACTGAGAATGCACATTTGTAATGCACAGTTCTCTGTTTCTTCCTAAATCACTGGTTTTGCAAATACTTAGATCACACAAGCTTCTGTTGGGGCTTTTACCAACACATCTTTTATAAGCCTTTATGCAGCTTTAAGTTTTCATAATATAAGCCCATATGTAACTTCTTCATCTTTTTTCATGTTCTTATTATGAAAAGTGTCATGCAAACATAAGAGAGATATGCAGTGATTGGTTGCTAGTATAAGAAGATATATGGATATAAAAAACATGGATATTTAGTGTGAGGTAAGTAGTGATTAAGCTATTTCTTATCAAGCTGAAAAAGTCAAGAACCACTCCTCCAGGAATTCAAGCTGTTGAAGGAAGTGACTCCTTTAAAGTGTTTGGTTGTCTTTATTTTTTTTACCATCCCACGCATTTAAATTAACATGTCCTGGGGAAGCAGTGTTTTAAATAATTGGAAGTGAGTTTCAGAACCTATAACACCAGATAAAATTTAAAAGAAAGCTATGAAAATTAACTGAAGAAAAAATTAAAATATTGTTTCAAAAGTTTCTGAAAGTTCGTCAGAATAGTACAAGCATAATGGTTAGGAAATATTAGTCATTTAAATAACTGCAGGCTCAGGCATAGAAAAGTCAGTGTGGATTAAAACAGGCCATGAATTTAAAGTCTTAGGTTCTACCTCTGTGAAGACATTGTACAAGCCTAAATATGCAAATACATTTGGGATAAATTCCAGTTAATTAAAGGCAGGAATTTGAACTGTGGGTACTCAGTTCAGAATTAAAAGTGAGCTTAATGGAATTCAGTGTAATGCACTTAAAAAGTTTATGGAAATTAACTTTCTGGAATGGCTATGGTAGACAAGGTCTAGGTTATTGCACAAAACCACATTTGAATTAATTTTCACATGCGATGTTAGTGCAGAAGAGCTATTTCACCCTGAATTCACATACTATCTTGTTCTGTGTTAATTCTTAAATATAGACAAGCTCAGAGGAATTTTCTACAACTTTATAGGATAGAATTAAGAATTACAAGCTTTTCACCTTTAGACTGTTTGCATTATCCATCATAAGTAAAGGAAAACACAAATCCCTAACGAAAGAATGTATGTATGTGCTTTATTTGCTTTTGTAGTATTCAATTTAGAACTGATAGGAATTTTATTGACTTGAAGAATTTGGAATATTATGTTTCTACTCCACCATATCAGGATTGGTCAAGAAGAGAAATCCAAAACAGATTGCAAATGAAGTAATTGTTACTTATTTCTTTTGTGTTTTTTTCTGGTTTTATTTCTCATTAGTTTGTTTAAGTCTAAATATTACATGGGTATTGCCATGTTTCTTTTCCCCACCTTAGATCTTGATGTGCTTTATGACAATGGAAGGAGAAAATTAGATTATAAGAATAGTCAAGAATTTTTTGAGCTGTCTCATCTTGCTGCTAAAATTAGCCCTACTTTGCTTGTTATATTGAGAGATTTTATTTTTTTCACTGGACCCAAAATCTGGACAAAATTCTCTGTCTCTCTTCTTTCCAAGAGAAGTCAGCAGAGGCTCTTAATCACAGCACTGCTAACTTTGATAAATAAAACAGTTTGATGGTTAGATTTCAGCTTTCTCCATGAGATGCCTGATTGTAACAATAACACAGGTTTTACTGAATGGGGAGAAGTGTAAGGTAAAACATAAAATCTCGTATGTGACTTTAAGTTCTTCCATTCATTTATAAATTAATTTTTTCCATCTACTTAATTAAAAACACTAACTTGTTAATATGTTTGGAGAACAGTATTTGACAGGATACACCTTTGAATATTAACAGTTGGTCCTTCAAAAAAATATTTTTCCTCCATTGTAACAGGCTAGAAACTCAGAAGTTCGAGCAAATGCAGCATTTTTGTTTGTTAATGCTTTTCCTGTTCGTGATCCCAGTTTTAACGCTGAAGAGATGGACAATGAAATTCAGAAACAGTTTGAAGAACTTTTTGTAAGTTTTAATGAAATTAAAATGTTAAAAATGAAACTTTTATCAAAGCTAACTCAAGAATTTGTTGATGCAATTAAAATTTATGGGATTTCTGGATAATATTTTTAGGGAAATAGAAGTCTGTTGTGCAGAAAATACAAAAGTCAATGAGTATTTCAAATTTCTTGGTATGTTTTCTGCAGATGCTATACACCACATTAAAAATGAAATTGTTAGGTTTGTTGTTCATTAATCTGTGAATGAGAGATGCATTTGAACAATAAAATGCACGAGTAACAGATCTTGATGCTTACTTAACCCAGGACTGGGGGGAGAGCTTCACAGTTACTATGGAAGCACTCAGTGGAAGTTCAGTACTATATTACTAAATACTTCTGAAATTAAGTGTAGTGGACAGAATCTAAAAATGTCCTTACCAGTCCAGACAGATGAGAATGGGCATAGTATTTTCATTAAGAAAATGTTTGGGGATTCCTGAGAAAATATCAGATAATTGAATGAATTTCAAAGTTTTTATGTTATTCCATAGGAACAGTGATCACTGTAGACTCGTATAAATAGAAGTCGAAATATTCCTAATTAAGTCACAAATGTGAGGCTTGATTTATTTTAAAAAATAAGTTCAAAAGCCCAATTTAAAAATTTGATTGTTATCTTAATTTTGCTTCTGATTTAAGTTTCCTTGTTTTCTTTATAGAAAAATGCCTTGAGGGACTGTTAATATTACAGTTCTTTTATTGTACGACAATTTTCATTGAGTAAAAGATAGTGGAATGCATTTTGTTTATAATAGGCTCAGGTTGAACAGCAGTAGAGGCACAATAATCCATATGCTGACAGTATTATTCTTCTGTTTATTTTAGAGTCTCTTAGAAGATCCTCATCCAGTTGTCCGCTCTGCAGGGATACTTGGAGTTACTCAGATCACATCCAAGTACTGGGAATTGATTCCTCCAACAATTCTTAATGATCTTTTAAAAAAGATAACTGGAGAGCTGGCATGTGATATAACATCTGCTGATGTTCGATGCTCTGTTTTTAAAGTAAATGTCTTTCTAAATTTAAAATCATGATTGTCATTTTTATATTTTACTCGATGTACAGGCTTCTGATATAGGCCACCTGAACTCCAGGAAATTACTTGTTTTACAAAATGACTTGGTAACAGAATTCCTAACACATGGAGGTCTTTCACATTTCATAAAAGCCACATGTTTGGAAAACACAAATGCCATTTAAAATAGCAACTGATTTGCTTTCTGACTCTTTTAATATTTTTCATTTCCAGTTGTACACATACTCCTGGGACCTGATAATTTTTTTTTTTAGCTAATAGAAATGATGCTTAGACTTGAAAATATATGTAGGCAGGCTCCAGGATGTTCCTGTGCCCCTGGCTTTAACACATCCCAAGACACGCACAATTAGGATTTTGTATCCCACTTTGCTTGAGATTTGGATGGATATAATTCCACAGTTTTTCTGGTGATGCCTCCTCCCATGCATTGCTCACTCTGTTAGAATTAGTTCATCTACATCTTTCTAGCACATGAGAAATAGCTGATAGCATGGACAGAAAAATGAACTTCCTAAGCAGCATTTTCACTTGAAGATTTTCTGTCTGTCAATTCAGCCTTAAATTGAAGCTGTCATCCTGTTAATCCTCACTTGTTCTACTACTGCTTCATGGGGGAACTCTCCTGGATAAGCAGAAAGTGCTGATTTAAAAATGAATTGGAAAACATAGATGTATTTTTAATTTGAAATCAGCATATTTTAGAGAGCTGGTGTGCCCTCAGGTAGAGGGCAAGGCCATGGCCTTAGTGTAGGTCTGAAGCTGATTCAGCTGAAATGAGTTCACTGAACACAGTTCACTGTAAATTTGAAGTGATCAGAACAGTTTTTACCAAAGAATATTACAGGAAAAGAAAGCATTTGTGGTGTCTGTCTCTGCTTTATTTAACATGACAAGTGACATGGTGTTCGTCAACGATTTTTAGCTACAGATTTTTCAAGTCTACTCTTTTTGGATTTATTTGGTTTTTTTTTAGTGCCTACCAATAATTTTGGACAACAATTTAAGTCACCCACTCCTGGAACAGCTCCTGCCTGCAACCAAACACAGTCTTCATGACAATTCTGAGAAAGTGCGAGTGGCTTTTGTGGAAATGCTGCTCAAAGTGAAGGCTACCAAGGCTGCTAAGGTAGGATAATGACACTTGATAAGTAGCAAGGAGACAAAATCAACGTATTAAAAAAAAAAAAAAGAGACTGCTGCAGTGTTCCTAAAAACAAAGAATATCTGGTAATACTCTTAATGTTTGTGATATCCTGAGTGCTCTGTGGGCCCTTGTTCTCTCTGTGGCTGTGTGAGGGAGAGCAGTTGGTTACAGCCACCCTTCCCTCAGCTGCGCAGCTTGGGGCAGGACACATCTAAATGCCTAACACCTTTCCCCAGTAGCTTTTCTGATTTGATTCTCATATTTTTATGATGTTTGTTTGTATTTTGTAGGCACATCCCTTGTGATTTTGGGGTCTTTTTGTAGTGATTTTGAATGCATTTTGTGTTCTGCTGTGGACTCTTATTTAGGGTGATACTGTCCAGCCACAGGCATTATAGCATGTTTGAGCTCTTACTCCACTCTGTTGTTAAGAGTTTCTTAATTTCAATTTTATATTTTAATTTAACAATGTTTTTGTCTCTTGCTAAGCCTAATAAAGCCATAAAGCTATTAGAAAGCATCCAAAGGAAGGCTGTGAAGATGGTGAAGGGTGTAGAGGGGAAGCCGTACAAGGAGTGATTGAGGTCACTTGGTTTGTGAATTATTCTGAGTTTGCTGCTGTTAAAGACAGAGAAAAAAGATAATTCTCAATGTCGGGGATTTTTGCTGGGAAGGAAAGATCAGGTTTACATAAAGAAAAAAAATCCTAGTAAGTATTAGATGTTTTTCAGTAAATTTCTATTGATTTAAAAACTGTGATATGTATCTGCTAAGTTCTGGGATCACTTTAAACTTAGTTGTTATGACAGTTCTAATAGGGACATCCATAGTTCGAATTCACAGGGTAATTAGCTGCTGCAAAAGAGTAAAATAGGTTCCTTGGCATTCAAAAATACTTAATAATACTTAATAATTACTTAAAATACTTAATAATTCAGAATCTGCTCACAAAACTTACAAATGTAGTGTTACTGCTGGCATTACAGCTGTGTAGTCTTTCTGAATTTCATAGCCTTTGATTTCTGTGTTACAGATAAACTAGAGCTCTGCTAAGAAGGGAAAATACATTCAGTATTTAATAATGTAGGATTTCAAATGGTTTTGGAAAAGGTGTTGATCTATACAGGTTTTTAATGGGTACACAATAACTTGTAAGTAGTTTGGTACTACTTTGTCCTGTAAGGAGAAAATGAAACATGGCACAAAATGACAAATGATTGTATTTTATGGTGACATCCTTTTAGAGTAAATAGTTCTTCCTTGTATCTATGGAATTGCAGTAGTATTACAGGTGTATTGGACTGGAATTGCTTGAACCGCAATTTTACCAGTGAGTCAGAGATACTAGGAGATTTAAAACATCAGAACAGCAAAATAATGTTATTGCAGCAGAATTTGACCTCCAGTACAAAGTAAAAATAAAAATGCTGAAAAATGCTAAAAGTGTAAAAATAAAAAAATGCTCATGTTTTCCTGGTTAATATTCCTTATATTTGTTTAGACTATTGACATGGAAATCACTTAATGAAGGTGATGGAACTTCTTTGTATATCTTTTTGTCTCTTTAAAAAGTTCTGGAATATCTGTCCCATGGAGCATCTCCTGTCTCGCCTTGAAGTCGATTCCCGGCCGGTGTCCCGGCGCATCGTGAACCTCCTGCTGAACTCCTTCTTCCCCAGTGCCCAGCCCGAGGATGTGTGGTGTGAGCGCTGTGTCACTCTGATCCAGATGAATCCAGCAGCAGCCAGGAAGTTCTATCAGTATGCTTATGAATTCACTGCCCCCACCAATATAGGTAAAGCACAAAACCTTGTGAGCTTTTGGGATTCCTGATATCACACTATGTAAATGCTTTTTTTTCTTCTTTATCCTGTAACAGTGGTATGTCATTGCTAGATTTTATTGGGGTTAGTATAGTAGTTTTTGAAATTCTTGAGACTAGCAATAAGCACTGCTGCCAAAGTCAGCAGCTTTTTCAACAAGGAGGGGCTCAAAGCATTTCATTTCTACTCTTAGATGCTGTACTGTACTCTCCAGGTGGTGCCTGGTCCCTCTGTTCCCCTTTCTCCCTAAATGTACCTAAAACTATTTCAGTTGATACCTATTTCTCATGTAGAAACAGGGTAGCAAAATACCCTGGTGCTTAAGTGATTTGAGATCCTGCAGAAACTGAAAAAATATCTGATAATCTGGTTATCTGGTATTTGTGGATCAGTATTTTCAAGTTGCTCAGAGAAAATCTAAAACGTCATCCTTCAGGAAGCTTCAGAAAGTTTCAATGAAGAGGGCATGTACTACCCAGACTGTCACTGCTTTTTAGAAAAGTCCTATTGAACCAAGTAAAATCAGGAAAAATTTGTTTCAAAGGAGTTCTGGTAAAACCCAAGTAATCAGCATGGAGTGACTTGGGTGAAATGCCCAAACTGTTGTCTCTCAACTGGTCACGGTGATAAGGTAGTTACGAAATCACAGTTATGAAATCAGCTCATTGTACTTCCACCAGAGTGGGTATAACCTTATACTTTTTCTAGAGCTGAGCTCCTCGTTCAGGAGTGCAGTGGTTGGGCTCTGACATCTTTTCCAAAGAATGGGAATTGCCATAGGAGGGAATGGGAATTCACATAGAATGGGCATTGACATAGGAAGGAATGTGTTCTTGATTGTGAGTCATTATGCCAGATGAAATGTAGGAGCTGTGGGAGCTTCCTCTGATTCTGATTGATAAGGTGGTGGTTATTTTTTGGGGGGTTTTTTTAGTATACTATTTTAACAATAAAATTACAGAGCCTGATGATACTGTTGCTATTTCATCTTCAGACTTAAGGATATAAAACATGTTCACATTTTTTCTATTTCCTTTAAAAGGAATTTTTCTCCATTTTTTCCTAGCTGTTTCTGATTCTTTTGCCTATTTTTTCATACTGGCTTTCCAGCATTATAATTAGAAGCATTTATTACCAACATTCTTAGCAAATATCATGCCTAATTTATTCTTATTAACTTTAAACGTAGCTAAATTGATGCTCACTATTCGGCGCTGCTTGAATGCCTGCATCCAGAAAGCAATGAAAGAGAGTCTTCATGATAGTGGGGATGATGATGATGATGATAATGAAGGTGGAAGTGAAAAGGAGAACAACAGTGTAAGAAAGTCCATTTTACGCTAAATTCTGGTAACTTCTTTTCAGTGGTGCTTAATTTGAGACCTGGGCAGTTAATGATATGACAGAAATCTAAAGGAAAGCCCTTGGGCATCTGTGGAATTGGAAGGGGAGAATGGCTGTTACTGAATTTTCATGTCCTGCAGTAACAGAAATTTGGTCAAGTAGCTAGAATAAGACAGAAGGAATATGAAGCATATTTTAAATTAATAGTTGCCTAATTCTCTACTGATTTTAAATTGGTTTGGTTTTGCAGTTAAATTATTTTAAAAATCACCATTGCAAGATACATGAAGTTAGAGAGAGAGAGACTAAAATGTGGAGTTTGTGTTCTGCAGCAACCACAATGTCTTTGCAAAGTGATTAGAAGGATTTTCTTTTTTTTATGCCTTGTTTTAACTTAAATTTCTATTTGAAAATATAATGAGTAATATCATCTATGTGTTTGTATTTCAGGTGTTGGATAATGTGTTGTCAGTAAATGATGTGGCCAGCATGGCAAGTTTGTTGGAGATCACTGTAATACTCTGGAGAAGTATCCACAAAGCACTAGATCACAATGAAGATGCCAAAGATTATGCTATCAGGAAGTTTGCTTCTGTACTTCCTGAATATTTTAAAGTATTTCAGGTAAACAAAGCCTAGATTTTCCTGTATTTTCTTCAGATGCTTTCATGTTTTATGTCATTTATCTATTTTTATGGCATTAAGTATTCTTTTTCATTGTTTCTATTAACCACAAGCAGCCGCAAGTTTCTTGGAATCCCACAAATGGGTAGAAACTATTCTTCAGCTGCAGTGTCTGACTGATGAACCATTATCTAAATAGTCAGCTCAAAATACTTACACAATAAATTGATCTCTGTGTAAGATTTTTCTAGGGTTTTATTCTTTTGGATGTTTTAGAACTTTTGGAAAACAGTAAATACAAGTGTGCCATTGCAAAATAAATACTCGGTGTACATTAGAATCCACGTGTTTTTCTACCCACTGTCCCCCAGACTCTGCCACCAGCACCACTTCTTATGATTTATCTGCTACTGAAGCAGCTGAGGCTCCTTTTTCACTGAGTATCAGCTGGCAGAGTGCACTTGCAGCTCAGAACTTGTCCTGCTGACCTGCTGGAGTGAGTCCAGAGGAAGCCACCAAGATGATTAGAGGGATAGAGCACCTCTCCTAAATGGAAGGGCTAAAAGAATTGGAATTGTTGAGCCTAGAAAGAAGGCTTTGATGTGGCCTAATTGCAGCCTTCCAGTGCCTGAAGGGAGCCTGCAGGAAAGACAGGGACTTTTTACAAGGGAATGTAGTGACAGGACAAAGGGGAATGGATTCAAACTAAAAGTAGGTTTAGATTAAATATGTTAGGAAGAAATTCTTTTTTGTGAGGGTGCTGAGGCACTGTAACAGGTTTCCCAGAGAAGCTGGGGATGCCCCATCCCTGGCAGTGCTCAAGGCCAGGTTGGATGGGGCTTGGAACAACCTAGCTAAGTGGAAGGTGCCCCTGCCCATGGCAGGGTGATTGGAACAAGATCATCTCTAAGGTCCTTTCCAACCCAAACCATTCTGTGATCTGGGGTTTCTGCTAATTTGAATCTACTCTCTAATGATCTGTTGGTTCACTTATTTATTGCTTTGGTTTGATATAGGCAGTTAATTAAAATCAGTAAATTTCAATTTGTCAGTCTCCTTGCTCTAATTGTTTTAGTGTTATTCTTGAGGAGGATGCTGTCCTGAGAGTGGTCAGTAGTGGCTGCTGCACCCAGAGTGCATTTGGAAGGATTATCTACTGGATGTCTTTTTCTTAGTTGAAGGCTTTTATGCTGAAGTATCCTGTACTGTGTATGGCTGTTCCAATGCAACTTTGCTTTAGATAATCAGGGAGTGAAAAGCAGTTTATTGCTACGTAATACTCTGCATCACAGATACTCCAAGTGCTCTCTACCCTGAAAGCATTTGGAAGTTGTCAAAGACATTCCAAATCTTTTTTTGTAGAGGATGTAGCATCCTTTCTGAAAGGGTCTGGTGAAAGGTCCAGATATCCAGCTTTAGCAAGCTACCTCTTTGACTTCTGATATTCTTATAGTGAGTAAGCAGCTTGGATTTAAAAGGACCTGTCATCAGAGGCTTAGTTCATAAAAGTGTATGTATTGAAGCAGCCTGTCTCTTTCCTGAAAAAGCTACAAATATCTTTTAAAAGTTCTTTAAAAAATATGAGCTTTAAAAAAGGTTTTAGATCTTGGAATGGCTAAGTAGGTGATAATTTCCTTCGGCTGTTTCCATGAAGCTTGGACAGAGAGAGAAACCATTTTTGAAGAATTCTTAACATAGATTGGTTTCTATATAACCTGGGTGAGATTATGTTGTGGCCTAGACCACGTATTATGACGTTGTAATGAATAATAGTGCATTAAACATTACCATCGTTATAGAACCCTTTTCTTTATAAGAACCCTTTTCTTTAGAGTCTTTTTAATAAGTTTGTGATGTGAATGGATATTCATTTAAGGAACTGGTTACATGAGAGGAGTTAGATGGTGTTATGGTTGTGCAATTAAACCTTAGTCACTACTGGAAAAAAAAGTGAGGTGAAGCTGCTATTTCTTTTGCAAAGATTATTAACCTAGTGGAGCCATGACTATTCATGGTAGTTATTCTGGCAGTTTGTCAGAAAGCAGAAGGATACATTAATTGATAATTGACCTCCAAGAATAGGAATCAAACATTTCAGATTGCAAGCCACAAATTGTTTTGAGCTTCTTCCAGTTCCATTTGTAGTGAAAAAGGGAAATCCTTAATTTGAGTAAATTTAATCATAGTTTTTCAGTACTCTCTTTAGTTTTGCTTGCATGTGTGTACCTGTACATTTACATCATACAGTGTTATTCTTTTATCCTAGGATGAGCGGTGCATGACTCCATTGGTTATTCTGGCATCCTTTATGCCCCCTGCTGCTATTCCTACATTCAGGTACTCTTTTGAAATCCAAAATGAGAATGACAAGGAATTTCTTGTTGTCTGTATTTGTTAATTTTTCACAATTTGATGTATTAAATGCCCATTTGGATAAATTAAGCCACTGAAAAACTGTGGTAAGTCAGTAAAATCTGTGATGTTCAAGTCTGTCTAAGTCATTGGTGAATCCTGTGTTAGTATTATACGAATTGTTTTATGCACTTATGGATGTAAAGTTAATGCATCTCTCTGTCTATTTTCTTTTAAGCTGTGGTGTGGTTTCCAGACTCAGAAATATTGACAGTGGAGCTGACCAAAGCAAATATTCTACCCTGATCGACTGCCTGTGCAGCTGGGGTCAAGTGGGGGACGTTATGGAATTAGCCTGTGATTGGCTGTCTGACACACTCACCCCAAAAAAGGTGTGTATATGCATATCCCAGGGAATATAGGAATTGCCAGACTCTGTTAAGGCATCATGCTTTTTTTTAATAGAATAAGACTTTTCAATGCTATATTATTCTGCTTTGAAATCAGTTCTAAAGTCAGATACTAACAGAGTTGTACTGGTTTTGTGCTTCCTTCTTATTTAGAATACTAAAACAACTGAGCGTCGAGTACGTATCCATGTAACACATGAATCAAAGCCAGACCTAGCAGTCGATTACATTGAGTATTTATTGACTCATCCTGTCAATCGTGGTTGCCTTCTTTCTGTTCCTAAAAAGAAACTGAAGAAGCTTTTGAAAATCCTCAGTGCTGTGAAGGTAGTTTTCTCCTTGTTATAAACAGTGCTTTTAAAATAAGTGCTTAACATCTTATATTGCCTGAGTTAAACTAAAGGCCTGCAAGGACAAATAAATGAGGTTCATAATCCCCTCTCCCTTTGTAAAAAGATTTTCCTTTTGATTTGTACTTCAAACAAATACTCTAAACTAGAAGTATAGTAGTTCAGAATTGTTTATAGATGGCAGATTTTAACCAGCTTCTTTGTTTTAGGTGTCTCAAAATTTTTGTGATATAATGTTGAGTGTTTTTAAGGGACCTGACTTTAGAATATATTAATAAGGAATAGTCTGAAAATTAGTTACGGAATTGCAAAATGGAAGTAATTAAAAGTATACTTGTTGTTTTTTTGGGGTTGGTGCTTTGCTGTTTTTATGTGTTTGGGGGTTTTTTTAACCTTTTGTTTAAAGTTATTGAGGAAAGAAATATTTGAAAGGATTTTCTGAAAGATATTAATGTAAACCTTGATGTTTCAGAGGGTTCTTGGCTCAGTTCTGAAAGGAACAGATTCTGGTGGCTGGAATCAAGCAACCAGCCTAAGAGCCTTCAGCCTCTTTTGCAGATTGAGTATTCATCTTCAGCACAAGGTATGGTGATAGCTTTCTAAAATAAGCTGGATTTACAGTTGACAGTATAAGGAAACTCCAAAACAGCTGGAAAGACAAATAGTAAACTTCCCTGTGTTTTTTTTTTTCCAGTTTTCTGAAGAAGGAGAAGATTACCTCTCACTTTTGAATGAGACAGGTGCTTGGATAGAAAGTCAAGTTGTACCTTTTATACTTGCAAGTGATCAAGAGGATGGTGTTTCAAAACACAGTGATGTTTCTGAATTAATTATCCAGGTTAGAGGATTCTTTTAATATGAATCAAGCTGCTTTCAATCTGAAAAGCTCTATGTGTAGCAATTTGTGTGTAAACAAACTGCACTGGCATTTGTGTCATCACTTACAGTGTCCCTTACCCCTGACCCTGATTTCCCTTCAAAGAAAGTATTTGACGATATAATGTGGGTGGAGTTTTAGCTAGTTCTAAATTGTTTTCTGTTGCATTCCTCTGACATTTCATTTAACCCAAGGTGGATTTTAGCACTGAGCTTTTACTAAGTTTTGGTTAAAGCAAAGATTTGGTGATATGGAAGATTTGGCTAACAGTAGTCACAGTCAGTGCCCTTGAACAGCCCGGCTCACATATACACAGACTGATTAAAAGTTCTCACTCTGTCTATATTTCTGTATTGTAATCTGTTTAGTGTGTAGCATATATGTGTCTGTAGGGAAATGCTTTTTTTGTGTGCTGGTTTTAATTTTGCTATTCAAGGCAGGTAGAGATGTCTTATTTTGCCTCAGTAAATGTTAAGTATCAATGCCTTTGATCTGAGCCTGTGTAAAATAGAGAGGATTTACTGCCTTTTGAGAAACCGTTTACTGTTGGGAAAGGGCAGTGGAAGCATTTGAAGGACTGGTTGGAATTCGTGCTTTTCAACAGGTGAGAACTGAGTAACTCCAGTTAGATACGCCAGCTCTAAGGGCACATTGGCTAGGAGTTCATGGATTGGTTATTTTTGAGTTTTACTGTATGGCTACTTTTACATAAAGTTTGGGTTTCATATAATTTTGCACCTCTCTTCTAGGCCTACCTGACAGTGTGTAAAGATGTCATCATGGTGGGCCTAGGAAATCTCACATTTCAAGCACAACTTTTAGAAATGGCTCTTCTGATTATGCAAACAGGTACCCTATTTTGTACTAATAGCAACAGCTGCATTTATACTTAGCTGATTTTTCTTGTACTAGGAATCTTAATTCCTAACTTTGAAGAGTTGGAGGCAACACGGGATTCATACTTAAATTATTAATTGAACTGTATGAAAATTGCAGCTAAGGTGCTCAGAAACTAAATGTATTGTCTACACTTGCAAACTATCACTATTTGTTGTATCTGAGTTTCATTCTAAGCTTGTACGTGATGAATATTACAATTTTTATATTGTGGTATTTCTTTCTCTAGAGAGAGGTGCCTTTTGTGCTCCAGTGTTGCTGTGTGCTCTAAAAGAAATTATTGAAGCTTCTTTAACTCAAAATACTGAGACAGAGGAAGTGACAAATCTTTTCAACACTCTACAAAACGTCTTTCAGAAAATTTTAGAATGTGTGGCACTTCGATTCAAGAAACAACAGGAAGAAGGGATTCAGGTATCATATTACAGTTCAAATTGCTACCTAACATGTAGATGTATCCATAATTTTTATGCAAATGTCTTAGACACTTTGAGGTTGTTACCTCACTATTCTCGTGTTTGAGTAGACACGAGATCAGATTTTCAGTTAAATATTCTAAATTCTGTTGTTACCAATTTTTTTTTTTTTTTCCCATTTTTTACTTATCATGACAGACAGAAAGTAAATTGCAGAACAATGCATTCAGTTGCCAGTGATCTTGGGCTGTGCTAGTACTTCTAGGTTTTTAATCTTATCTGCAATTAGATGAACGTTCTCAGTCCAGAGCAAAGGATTTGTTTATATATAATATGATCTTGGCGGGAGGAGAAATTTTCTTTTTTATGTATTTTTTTTAGACTGGATGATACCAACTTCAAAGTATGTATGTTCTAAAATTCTTGAAAATCTCATATCTTCACAGAAAAGTTGACTTCTTGTATTTTAAAGCAGATACTAAATAGTAGATACTAAATGGGTAGATCACTCTGGGAAATTTGATGATCTGCTTTGCAAGAGTTCTGAAAAACATTCTGTTCTTTTTTGCTGCTTTGTTCGTTTCTCTCAAATTTATGAGTAGACATCCCAGTTGTTGCTGATTCCCTCTGATCCCAAGTGACTACAATATATCAAAAGCTTTCAAGGTGTGGTCTGCGCTTCTTCACAGAGAGGCTGGCTGGTGTATTTCAGTTATAATCAAGCAATCTGAAAAAAAAGATGTGTTTTTCTTTTTGGTTTTAGTTGATTCACTCTATTCAGATGCCTCTTGGAGAATTCATCCGTGTGCTGCAGTTCTGGCATTCCTCATTCCCAGCAGTTCACCAGAGTGTACTCTCCACTCTCTTGACTGCAATAGTAGCAGAGATAAATTGTGTGCTACAGAAGGTAAAGTTAATCCTGATTTTCTTTTTTCTCTTTAACACTTTCTGCTTTTTAAATATTATATTGGAATGACAGGGCTTTATTCAGAACGTTGATCTTTGTACTGCAGATGAGGATTTTGTGTGTGTTAGCATGGAGCAAACAAGAAATTTTATTTGCTGTAATTCCATATTAGAATTCATCTCTCAGATTTCTGACTATAGCTGTGTAGGAATAGACTTGTCCTGATACCTATTTCAGTATCTGTCCTGATACCTATTTCAGTATTTTCTCTGACAGGAGAGCATAGCAGTTAGGTAGTGTTGGAGATTAACAACACGGGTTCTGGAATATTCCCTCTGTGTTTTTGTATTGGGTCTGGCTGGGAAGGAGGCAGCTTTCCCTCTNTGCAGTCCCTGTAATGCTGTGGTTGGCATTTGAGGCCAAGACACTGTTGAGGACACACGAGCTTGTTTTGGCTGTTGCTGAGCAGTGCTTCCAGAGTGTCAAGGTTTCGCTGTTTCCTTCCCCTTCACTCTAAAACGAAGTAAGTCTGTGGATGGGCAAGAGGCTGAGAGGGGGCACAGCTGAGGCCATGGACCCAAACTGATTAAAGACTTATTCCACTTGATACAATGTTGTGTTCAGCAATTAGAGCTCAGGGAAAGGAGGAGGACAGGGGCTTGTTCTAAACCTACCTCACTTTATCTCACCCAGCATTAGGGAACTTAGGAAGTGAACCACTGATGTGTGATATTCCCTATTCCTGGAATGGTCCCATAAAGTTCTGTAGTGCTGTTTCAAAGCAAGCTGATGCCCTGCTTGGCACTGATCATTTGTTCATTCTCTGCTTCCATACAGAGACATTTCATGTGTTGTGTCTTTTTTTGGTTCTTTTGTTTTTTGTGAAGAAGATTTCCAAATATCTGATCTGAGTTGCTTTGGAAAGTAAAGAAGGAATCTCTGATACTGAAAAGAATGTGTAAACAGAGGTTATTTCATTTTCTGAAAGTCCAAGGAACCACAACTCTCCTTGAAGGAGAAGGGCAACATTCCCACTCCATTTTTCTAATGCAGGTAGTGTTAGGAGCAAATATGATTGGTAAGATTGGAAGCTTTGAGAACTAAGGNTTGCCAGAAAGTACCCCAGAGTGGCTTCCAAGGTTGTGTTGCAGGAGGCACTGAAGGAGTACCAGATGTTTACCTGCAGATGTTAATGCATCAGCTCAGGGACTGTGGGGTGACAGGTGCTCTTTAGAGATGATGGAGAGGAAACACTTTTGGGCTGGAATATACTGGATTCATAGTCATAGATTATGAGTGTTCATTCCAGTCACTCATGTGAGTTGGAGTTTTCCCTGCCCCCAAGTTGTTGTAAATCAAAATCCAGTTCTAACTAAATATTTGTCATGCTATTCAGAACTTTATATCAAAAAGAGCAGGTATCCAGAAAATCGCTGTCACTGAAGTAACATTTAGAAATCATGGATGCACACCTCTTGGAGCTACAGAGGGTACTCATTTGTGTTTAATGGGCTGTGCCTTTATGAAGAGTGACCACCAGTGGAGTAAAATGAAACTTCAGGTGATAACAGCTGTGGAGAATATTTGCCTTGGTACAAATACTGCTTATTTGGTTTAGTTTCAGACTTTCTAATTTAAATTGGTTTTGTTTATTTGGACACAACACAGTTGGATTAAAGCTATTCAGAGAATACTTGTGAATGATCTAATAAATTAAGGATATGTCCTGGTTAGTGTAATTATTGAAATATAAGATTCTGGATACATATCTTTCTTGAGCTATAACAGTTGTTGACTTTCTCTTTTTTAGGCTTCCAGTGAAAAAGACTTGACTATACCAAAGACTATTTCAGACCTTCCCCCTCTTTCAAGCAATTTAATGGCTGTAATTGTGAAGTCAGTTAATGTTGTAAGGTAAAGGTTTCTATATTAATTTGTCCAAGGTTGTTGCTAATATAAAACAGTTTCTATGTTGTCAATAAAATTTTAATGTCTAAATTAAAATAAATTATGAAGAACTAGTTGTTTTCTAGATTTATCTGGACTATTTCATAATCCCTTTTCCTTGCCTGTAGGTATTGATTGCTGGGGTTGAGTCCATTTTTTTAACCAAGAGTGCTTCTTATTATGACTGTTAATCATGATGAGTTTTTTTGATCATACATCTTGGCTTACTACTTTCATAAAATACTTACAAACCTGAGTCCCCTCAATACAGAGATATCAAGATGAGATAAAATATTTGCCCAAAAATAGAATTAATCCTTTAGTTGAATGTCTGCAACGAGGTGACATGTACCTATGGCTGTATTAAAGTCACAACATTCAAAATAGAAGGTATCTGAGTGCTAAAAGCCTCCAGTTTGAGCTTATGTTATTGATTTTTTAAGACTTGAACTGGGGGATGGGGCAGGTTTATTTCCTATATTTAGTTGGGGCCCTGAGTATGTTCTAAAATTGTCACAACTGAATTTCATTTTGCTTAGTTTGTTCATATTCAGTTTTTCTTTACACACTATGACTATACACACTAGATTTGTTTTAAATGATAAAGAGGCTTAGAAGTCCCTTATCATTCTCCCTGAATTACCACAACTAATTCCTCTTCTTAACTTCCTCACCTGACAGGCACTGAATATCCCTGCCTCTGCTGTCATGAGAGTTCTCTAATTCTAGTTGAACTTGCAAAACAAAAGACTCCAGAGAGTCCAGCAATAGTCCAACTAATCCAAATCTTGTTCTTCCATGAGGCAGCAGCTCTCCGTCAAGGTGTTCTCTTCTAGTGAAACAATTATTTTACACAGCTCTTTTCAAAAGAGATGCAGAAAATCAATTAATTCTTCTAAAACTTTTTCTGGTCGTGATCAAGGCGAATCTTGTCCGTTCTTGGTGGAGAAAACTGCAAGTTTGAGCCAAATTGTTTCTGAGTGTTTGGGAAAAATGTATCTGTCTTCTAGTATTTATATTTTTGGGACCAAAATCTAGGAGATAATTTCCATCTGGTTCTACTGGTGCCTCAGAATTGAGACTACTTTTAAGGCTCTTTTATAAATCAGTATTGGTAGGCCATAATCAGAGTCCAGTAGTAAATCATTCAGTATCTCAGAAGTCTTTATGTCAACATGAAAGCCTTGGATGTTATGAAATATGATGTGAGCTTCTTCTCTGTGAGCTCAGAGTCATCTTGCTCTCAGTTCTGCAGCATCTGTTTTATTCTCAGTACTAACCAGTCAGTCTCTAGCCCTGAATTGCAATCCCCTTAGCAGTGCTAATACTGGTAGGCTTGGCAATATCTGTCCAATTGTCTGAGTATCCTTTACTTTAGTAGGGAACTATCTGTATAGGAACCAATTACTTACCTCTGAACCTTATATGTATTTTTAAATAGCTTATTGTTCTGTTCTATTTTATCTTTGCCTGCAGGCTCATGTGACCCTTTTTCAGAGGGAGGTGGGGAAAGGCAGCTGCAGTGAGTCTTGTTACACGTTAATGAAATTCCACTGTTCCTTCATGGAGGTTAAGAGTGTGCTTAGTGACCCAAGCAATGATAACAATGAAGTCAGGACTCTGATCCCAGTACTGTCCCTTAGCAATTTAAGAGCAAGGTGAAATGGAATCAATGCTTGGTCACATTAGTCCACAGTGATACAATGAAACTGATGCAATACATGAGCAACTTCATAATGCTTATTTCTGAAGCTAAAGATTTTTCATCTTTCTCAGCTCTTAGAAGCAATATTGAATTTCTGCAAAACATTTTTACTGAATTGATTCTTAACTGCATATTTCGTTTTGAGGTCTTGGCACAATTAAAGCCTGAACAACAATTGAAGTCAGAACTGGTTATGTATGATGTACAGTTTTCATAACAGATCATATTGCTGAAGTTATTTTGAAATATGTTAGGGAAAGATACTGTAACATTGCTGCTCTCGGTTTCCTCTTTCATTCTTCACAGAGCTTTGTGCTCTGAGGACTATGAGGATTACGAATCTCTTCCATTTCCTGTTTTATCCCTCTTGTTCTCTTATTTTTTCTCTGGTTTTGAGAATTGCTTCTGAGTTAAATTCAGGGTTTTTTACCACAAACACTAACGACCAGTTACTGTTTCCATTCTGTAGTATTGACTTATTCTCTACTGCAGTTTAGTTTGGTTGCTAGACCCCATCTGTGACTTTCTTTTTTTTGTTTTTCTTAACTTGATATATATCCCAAAACACTACTAGAGTTTGCTGGGGATACTTTCATCTCTTGCTAGAATTGACAAAATCTCTTAAGAAACATATTGAGTTAGTATTTTACAAGGAACTGCTGTCATGGTTCTGTTATTCTGTCTATAGTTTCAATAACTAAATTGTTGCTTGGAAGTGTTTCAGGGCATGTTTAGTTAAAAATGATCTTCACTGGGTTGTAATTGGAAAACCATCTATTTTAATATTTATGAGAAACACATTTATGGTCAAAATGTCAATTAAGCATGACTAGGTACTAGCAAACCAATGGAATGATAGAACATATTTTTTCAAACTCCAGTAGAAATTTGAGTTAGAAATTTCAGTACAAATTCTGTGAGATAAATACCAGTAGAACCAGTATTTTTTTCATGGATTGACTTTGCTAAAATACACTACAAGCTCTTCACATCTCTTAACAGCTACCTTTTTTGTTTGCAGACGTTTTTATTTTCTTACCAAGCTATTTACCATTCTGCTAACTTTGATCTTCTCAGTTCCAGAGGCAGTACATAGTCTTCAGGTACCCAGTCACCACTGCTTTGTCCTGCATGGTATCTTTGAAGCTGTGGTAGCAGGGTAGCATAATTACAAACATGTTCTATTCAGTTCTATTTTGAAAGAAATATGGTTTATAACATATTTGTGCTTTATTTTTTCCTTAGGTCAATTTTAAATGAATTAATGGAGTGCATTCTCTCTGAAGAAATTGAAGGGATTTTTAGTCTAACAGCTACACTCTGCATTGTGATTATAATTAAAGGTCAGTCAAAACAATTTTGTCCTTCTCCCATCTTTCTTTTTATGTACTGCATTGAAATACACAGTAGTTAATCCAGGACAGTGAAAATCCAATTTAATATCTAATCTTCCATTAAACAATCTTTTATGTTTAAAGTTATTCTGTTAAAATATGGAAGGCTGGGGATGTTTTATTGATAAATTATTATTTTTTTCCAACATTTCAACTCATCTTATTTCAAATAGGTAGGCACAAAACTTCATTTCTAAATGATATTGCACCTGCCATTCAAAGGAAATTGATAACATGCAAGGATGCTGCCACAGGAGAATCCAGCAGCACAGCAAGGTGGGTGTGCTGTGGGAAATGAGCACTAAGCTCTCCTATCCCCTCTGTGCAATAATTGGCTCTGTTTTGTGCTTACATAATACTGTTAGAGCGTTCTGAGTGAGTGATTGCAAGGTTTAAAATACTGGGGGGAAAAGGGGGAGGTACTGAGCCCAGCACAGTATTCAATTTCCTGACCTTATATCTGCTGTGATTGCAATCTGTACATATTTAGCTTCGGGCTTTTTTCATTTAATTTGAATGTGTTATCACTTGATCCTGTATATTGCAGGATTCACTTGTGAAATCCAGGTCTGTTTGCAGCAGGGGTAGAACAAAGCAAATAGTCCAGTGACTATTTCTTATTACTAAATTTTTCTCCGGCACTTTGGCGCTGGGCATGTGAATCCAAACTAATGCAGGCAGTAAAAATTTACTGAATATAAAAATGGCTTTGAGACCTTCACACAGGTAATTTTATTATGCTCTTTTTGTTGGGGGTGGATTTCAAGTGTCACATCTGATGTGTCTTTCCTGATAACTTTTTGAAAGTGATTGACTGCATTGTATTTGCAATCATCTCAGGCCTCCCTAAGATGGAGAATCAATGAATGCTTTAGCTTTAAGTGTCTCAAACTTAAGTCTTAAAATTTGTGAACATCTGATTTCTGCCTAGTTATTGAACTGCCCATGGAATCAAAAAGCGTATAAGCACAAATACAAAATGTGAAGAAAGCAGACTGGGGTTATGGACCAAAATGGATCCAAAATTACTGAGAGAGTTTCCAATACACCACAGTGGCCTGAAGATGCAGATGCCCTTGCAGTCTTCCATTATTCAAACTGATGATCCTTACTATTCAGTCAAACAGTGGATGTAGAGTAGACAGACTTTAAAATAAAAACCAAAGTCTCCCAAACAAGCCAAAAAGCCCAGCTTCATTCACTCAACAGTTTCTTGCACTCGTAGCCTGAGCACGCTTCCCCAGTGTGCTCTTCTGGTGGATCCCTGGCCTGAGGCACACTGTTCTCTGGCATTTTAGTGACTTGACTTAGACATTTGGTGGCTGAGCTGTGCTTCCATCCAGAGGATGGTGCTCTGGGATCCCTTCCACTACCTGAAAGAGGCCTACAGGAAAGCTGGAGAGTTGCTTGCCTGTGAACAAAATGTCCTTTGGTTAGGACCTAACTTAGAAACAAAATCAAACACAAATAAACAAAACCCTGTTCTTTTCCCCATAAAATCGTTTAACGTTAGGTTGCCAAGTGTCCTACTAGAATATTTTTAACAATAATAATAATTACCTGGAAAAGAAAGGAGAGTGCCAGGGTATCATGTTTCAGTTTGCACTTCTTTTAGTCAAGACAGTAGAAAATGCTGTGAAATTAAAGTGAATCTTAACATGATTAAGTAAAAAGGCACATTAAAGTGAATAATTGCTGCCACTTGAGAGCACTACTGACTATAAATTTCCGTGAGAACACAGATAATTGCTTTATGAATCTATATGATTGTCTCTGCCCAGTGAACTGGGACAAAGCAACCTGCATGGTGGGGCAGATGAAGAGTGTAAGATGCTACACAGTGTTTTAATTTTGTGATATATGAGTAGCTACCTTTGTTAATACCAGCCCAGGAGACAATTGCAGACAAAATTCAAGGGTTAGGGGTATGAATATGACAATGGGAAGATTTTTTTATATGAATCAGAATTACAACATGGTAACAAAGCTCAGAAGCTATCACAGCTTTGCAGAATTTGGGGGGGGAATTCATATTTGTACAGTTATGTTGAGGATTTTTTCTCTCCAGAAGGGTAAAAAATGCTTGAAAGAGACTTGGAGGAAGTTCTGCAGTGATTAGGTTTTGCATGATGAATTAAAACGTGTTTGCAGTCTCACAGCTAAGACAGAATGTCAGACTAGGCTGGGCCTCTGGTGGCTTTTGATGTGCCATTTGTAGTGCTCTACTGCTTGTGTGCTAATGTACAGCTCAACTGTGAGTATACATGGTCTAAAATGTGCCCTGTTGTTTGTAAACTATTTTATCATCCCACTCCATTTACCAAACACCAAATTTTAGTTATGGTATGTTACAAGCTAGATCTGTGGTCATTAATTTGAAGACAGTCCTCTAACACACAGTGCTGTGCTGCTGCTTGCTAGAATACATTACTGAGTTTTAACTCATGCAAAATAATATCATAATTTTTTGCTTCTGAATGCATTATCTCCTAATAACTCTTTGAGAGATTATTTTATTCAATACCCAGGTATACCAGGAAATGGTGACATTCTTTAATTTCCCAAGAGACTTGACATTCTGTGCCAGCATCTTAACTTCAGACTTAGGAGTAATCTTTTACATATTAGCAATGAAAGAAAAAAGTAAAAAAGCTGTCTGGTGTGGTAATTAAAGTGCTGCTCTTATACAAGGAATGGTTGCACTAATTCAGAAGCAAAACTTTTCACTGCAATTTACTCTTCCCTCTTCAGCTGAATTAGTGGTTTCAGATGGTCCTGTGGGTCTGTATTTTAAAAATGCTGTTCAGTGCATTTAAAAATCTGGACAACATACTGTATATTGAGAGAATTTCCTCAAGAGTAATGGCACACACATTAATTTAGTTTATAAAATGCAAATATTTATGCCTAGCAAAAAAATGTAGATTAAGCTGTCAATGCAGCCATTTGGAGAAAAATTCCTTACATACTATAAAACCTAATGTGCTATAGGATAATAACTTTTACTTAATAGTGTGTATTTACTTGATTTAGCATTTTGATATATGAGTATTAGAATTTAAATTTAGCTAAAGGTTGTGCTGAATGATACTTCTTTAGTATTATCATTTAGCTAGCTCCCAGATTCTTAATTGCACTCTCATTGCATCTGTAAATTATGGCTCTTGAATAGTTTTGGTGTATATTACTCTGGGGATGATTTCTCTGCCTCCCATCTGAGTTCCCTAGAAAGCTACTTGGTAAAACAGACTTCAGCTTGTCTGTTTGGGAGGAGCACAGTTATCCCAATTGATGGCTTTTGGCCAATGTGCCAATGGTCCTACATTACAAATCTTGTTTTAAAAATGTTGTTTTATTAGCCTTAACATGTAATGAAATAAAATTTATACAAAGCAACATTGTGCCTAAACCCACAGAACTTAACTGATTGTCATAATTCTGTATTGCCTTAAAACACTGCCTTACTTTGATACTGGAGTTTCATCCTGGCTTAAAGGCTGTGGCACTGTAGAGAGGGGGGAGTGTGATTAGAGATTAGAGTCAGAACGGGACTAAGGACTGGGAGGGCAGCTGGAGGAGGCAGCTGCTAATAAGGATAAGATAGAAAGCTCAGGCTTGGAAAAAAGTTGCCACAGGTGAGAAGAAAAATTATTAAGACTGAAGAGTGAGGGAGAAATTAAGGAAGTAAAAGAATGAAAAGTGGTCTTAGAATGAATTACCTGTAAAGGATTTCACTGTGTTTGAACAAACCAGTAACAATGCTGTGCAGAAAATAAGTGGGTGGTGAAATATTAGAAAATGTGCTTGAATTGACATAGTAATTTAAACTGTTGGTTATTTTAGAGAAAGAGATGATCAACAGAAAAATGGAAGAGTTGAAAGAAAAAGAATCCAGCTATTTCAACAGTAATTTGTAAAGGCATTTTTAATAAACTAATATGGACTAACTGGTCAAAAAATCATGTGGTAGCTGTACTCTGAGAATCAAATAGTTGAGGATTGATTTGGCATTTAGAATTTCTAATTCTGTGCATTGTTTTATGCCATTTCAGATTCCTGTATGAATCATCTGTGAAAATTTTGGATGAGTTTTTGAATCCTTGACCACACAGAAGCTTTTGTCGTGAAAATAAAGGAAGATGTCTTGCTTTTTAAAAAACTTATTGTAAACTTATAAATTGTTTAAGATTGTTTTCTGTTATTCTGTACATTTAAAGCAAGCAAAATGTATAAAAGTGTGTATAGAAATTACATAATAGTAAAGATTTTTCAACAGCTGCAAGGGGGTTATTCTGTATGAAAATGTCATATTGGGGGGAGTGTAAAATCAGTATTTTTGTATCTTTGTTTTTGTGAAACAAATAATTATATCATAGATACTCTAAGACTGAGGTCGCACATAACCTTGGTCCCTGGGAGGACTAGAGCATATTTCTAGGGGTTATGGAAACAAATCTTATTTTGAGATATGTGAGGGTCAAAGTGCTGATTGGGAATAGTCATCTTGGCTTTACCAGGGGCAAACTCCACCTAACCAGCCTGATTTCCCTCCCTTTTGTAGAAGCAGAGAGAGCACAGAATGTCCCGTTTCCTGTCCTTGGCAAAGACACTTACACAGTCTTACACAGCATCCTTACAGCCAAACTGCACAGAGATGTGGGGGGTAAGGTAGACTTGGAAGGTGCGTGGGTAACTGGCTGGAACATCAGAGTGGAAGAATAATCTGCTAAGGGGTGAGGTTGGCAGCTGTGGCTGTGGCACTGCTGAGGGCAGGCCCTGCTGCCAGGGCTGGTTGGTGACAGGGTGAGCAGCAGCCCCGGACCGATGGCAGATGAGAGCAGCTGGGAGCCATAGCTGGCACCAAGGGGCATCTCCTGATGTCCAGCAAAGGGCTGCTCCTGATGGAGAAATCCTGCACCACCCACACAGGCACCTGCACAAGGGCAGCTTCTGGCTGGCTGCACCTGCCTGCAGGAGGATAAAGGAAAGGCTTGCCCCAGAGGTGAATGGAGGAGAATATGAGGCTACACAAACAACCTGACCTGAGCAAGAGAATTTCTTGTTGGACATGAAAAACAGTCATGAGAGTGAATTTGAACTGGAACTGGAACAGGTTGCTCAGAAAGTCTCTGGAATACCCATCCTTGGAGATGTGCAGAACTTGGCTGACAAGGAGGGCTTTGACCATCCATCATGCCACAGCTTTTGAGTTAGCCCTGCTGAGCTGGGGATTGGACCAGATTCTCCCCTGAGTTTCCTCATAACTTGAACATTCAGGTGATTCAGTACACTGGGGGGAAATGCCTTAACTATTAAACATAAACTTGAGTAATATATAAATTGTTTTCTATTTAGCTATTTTAATAAGTTAATACTAATGATGCCGATAATGCAGACATCTAAGCTACTTATTTAGTTTTCTTCATGCAGCCAGATGCTCTCCCAAGACTAATAGAATGCTGATTGCACAATGTTATTTTGCCTTAATGGAGATACCTGTAAATTACCTGTCTAAGCTCATGGTGTGGTTTAAGCCAAGCTAGCAGTCAGGCACCACCCAGCTGCTCCCTCACTGCCTCCACCCCTTCTGACATGGGGGCACGACTGCAAGGCTACAAGTCAAAAAGAAACAGTTTAATAATTAAGATACTAGTACTTTTTCAAATTGTAAGGACGAGAGGGAAATAAAACCAGCCAGTCCGTGGGCAGTGTCTGCCCGACAACCTCCCCCACAGTGTATTACAGAGCATGGTGTCATATGGTGTGAGACATCCTGTTGGTCACTTGGGGTCCCCTGTCCCAGCTCTGTCCCCTCCGCACTCCTGGTGCACTCCCAGCCTCCTTAGGGGTGGGGTGAGAAGCAGAGAGGCCGTGATGCTGTGTAAGCCCAGCTCAGCAATAGCTAAAACATCCCTGTGTTATCAGCAGCGTCTTCAGCACAAATGCAAAATACAGCCCCATACCAGCTACTGTGAAGGAATTTATCTCAGCCAGAACCACAGCTCCTGATGCTTTAGTTTTGTCTGGTTTAGGAGATTTAATAGGAATCTCCAGAAAACAATTCAGCCACAGACCAAAGTTGCATCCTCCAGCTTAGACCTGAAGACCTGGACATGCAGCACTTGGTTATCTACAGTAAATTGAAGTGATTCTCAGGGTGGACCTGTGCAAATGGCTATTGAGTTTCCAGTGTTACTGAGTGTCACACTGAAGTTAACCAATTTGGCCAAATTAAGGCTGGCTCTTCATTCTCGATTAGGATTTGTGCAAAACTGTACCTCCCATCTGTCTAAACAAACATCTACTCTGCTGGTTTTCTTTCTGTGGTAAGAGACTGTAAGTTTTTTTTTTTCAATATCTGCTCTGTTAGTGCAAATATCAGACCCATACTTGACCTTGGTACATAAAACTTCCCTACTGGATAAAATCTGCTTTAGCTGGAATGTTGGTATGTAAAAGCACTGCAGTTCTTACTAAACAACTGGCAAGCTTTGCAGCAGGATAGTCAATGTGTGCATGGATTCATGAGTTGCAGATTTACCTCATCCACAACAGTGGCCTGACCAAAAGAACTAATGCTGCCCCAGCAGGTAGCTGCAGATCTGCCAAGTGTTTATCTATCAACATCTTTATGAAAACTGTGTTCCTTGGCCTTCATTCTTCTACATCTGTTAACAGGCAGGTGTTTGGTAATGACCTTTTAAATCTTCTGATTATACAAATTACTCAATGAATATGTAAATAAGTTTCTTTTCTGCTTCTCAGTCTCTCAGTATTTGCTCATATCATTAGGTTAGAAAAGAATCCAAGTTTACTGCCTTGTCTTTCTTCAGTGTCTAATTTTGCTTTTTTCATGGAATTTGTGTATAGATGCAATATCCCTGCTCCTGAAGGAAATAAAGGTCATTCCATGAACATCAGAAATATGTGGATTTCCTGTGAAGAACTCAGAGGTGATACTGCTAGGAAAGGTAAAAAATTTAAAGATAAACCTTTGTCTTCCTGATGGCTGATACTCAAGTGGCTCTCAAGAGGGTTGAAATAATTTTCTGTTAGTCC
This sequence comes from Chaetops frenatus, assembly GCA_013400775.1. Taxonomy (NCBI): domain Eukaryota; kingdom Metazoa; phylum Chordata; class Aves; order Passeriformes; family Picathartidae; genus Chaetops; species Chaetops frenatus. The sequence continues at coordinate 614,017 of VZTR01013011.1, forward strand.
TGCAGCTGGTGAACATATTTCAGCTCAATTTCTAGTCCAGCTCTGCTGAAGTGTTCTGCCGTGAAAAAACATTGGCTTTTTGCAACACAAATAATGGGGTTCTTGGGATTCCTTGAGCCAAAGTCTGTCAGGGCTTTCCCCTTAGGCCTTTGTGGCTAATTTCACAAGAATATCGAGGGAGTTCTATGTTTCACTTGCTGTTCTCACTGCAAACTTTAATCTTGCAAAAATTTAAATCTACATTTTCCTTCTGTTTGGAAGATATAAATAAATAGGATATTTCTTAAGCTGTTATCTTTTGTAAACCTGAAAACCAGATTTATTTAATCTTATTAATCAAAAGTGCTGTTGGGGAAGAGGTGTTGTTCTTTGGCTATGTTTGAAAACTTCCCTTAATCTTGAGACCCTTTGAGATCTGTTCAGCTTTTTGAAGAAGTTGAACCTTTGATTAGTAAAATTGCTCAAAAAATAAGCAAGAAAACACCAGTCTATGACACTCCTTTGGNCCCTCACTGCCTCCACCCCTTCTGACATGGGGGCACGACTGCAAGGCTACAAGTCAAAAAGAAACAGTTTAATAATTAAGATACTAGTACTTTTTCAAATTGTAAGGACGAGAGGGAAATAAAACCAGCCAGTCCGTGGGCAGTGTCTGCCCGACAACCTCCCCCACAGTGTATTACAGAGCATGGTGTCATATGGTGTGAGACATCCTGTTGGTCACTTGGGGTCCCCTGTCCCAGCTCTGTCCCCTCCGCACTCCTGGTGCACTCCCAGCCTCCTTAGGGGTGGGGTGAGAAGCAGAGAGGCCGTGATGCTGTGTAAGCCCAGCTCAGCAATAGCTAAAACATCCCTGTGTTATCAGCAGCGTCTTCAGCACAAATGCAAAATACAGCCCCATACCAGCTACTGTGAAGGAATTTATCTCAGCCAGAACCACAGCTCCTGATGCTTTAGTTTTGTCTGGTTTAGGAGATTTAATAGGAATCTCCAGAAAACAATTCAGCCACAGACCAAAGTTGCATCCTCCAGCTTAGACCTGAAGACCTGGACATGCAGCACTTGGTTATCTACAGTAAATTGAAGTGATTCTCAGGGTGGACCTGTGCAAATGGCTATTGAGTTTCCAGTGTTACTGAGTGTCACACTGAAGTTAACCAATTTGGCCAAATTAAGGCTGGCTCTTCATTCTCGATTAGGATTTGTGCAAAACTGTACCTCCCATCTGTCTAAACAAACATCTACTCTGCTGGTTTTCTTTCTGTGGTAAGAGACTGTAAGTTTTTTTTTTTCAATATCTGCTCTGTTAGTGCAAATATCAGACCCATACTTGACCTTGGTACATAAAACTTCCCTACTGGATAAAATCTGCTTTAGCTGGAATGTTGGTATGTAAAAGCACTGCAGTTCTTACTAAACAACTGGCAAGCTTTGCAGCAGGATAGTCAATGTGTGCATGGATTCATGAGTTGCAGATTTACCTCATCCACAACAGTGGCCTGACCAAAAGAACTAATGCTGCCCCAGCAGGTAGCTGCAGATCTGCCAAGTGTTTATCTATCAACATCTTTATGAAAACTGTGTTCCTTGGCCTTCATTCTTCTACATCTGTTAACAGGCAGGTGTTTGGTAATGACCTTTTAAATCTTCTGATTATACAAATTACTCAATGAATATGTAAATAAGTTTCTTTTCTGCTTCTCAGTCTCTCAGTATTTGCTCATATCATTAGGTTAGAAAAGAATCCAAGTTTACTGCCTTGTCTTTCTTCAGTGTCTAATTTTGCTTTTTTCATGGAATTTGTGTATAGATGCAATATCCCTGCTCCTGAAGGAAATAAAGGTCATTCCATGAACATCAGAAATATGTGGATTTCCTGTGAAGAACTCAGAGGTGATACTGCTAGGAAAGGTAAAAAATTTAAAGATAAACCTTTGTCTTCCTGATGGCTGATACTCAAGTGGCTCTCAAGAGGGTTGAAATAATTTTCTGTTAGTCCTGCAGCTGGTGAACATATTTCAGCTCAATTTCTAGTCCAGCTCTGCTGAAGTGTTCTGCCGTGAAAAAACATTGGCTTTTTGCAACACAAATAATGGGGTTCTTGGGATTCCTTGAGCCAAAGTCTGTCAGGGCTTTCCCCTTAGGCCTTTGTGGCTAATTTCACAAGAATATCGAGGGAGTTCTATGTTTCACTTGCTGTTCTCACTGCAAACTTTAATCTTGCAAAAATTTAAATCTACATTTTCCTTCTGTTTGGAAGATATAAATAAATAGGATATTTCTTAAGCTGTTATCTTTTGTAAACCTGAAAACCAGATTTATTTAATCTTATTAATCAAAAGTGCTGTTGGGGAAGAGGTGTTGTTCTTTGGCTATGTTTGAAAACTTCCCTTAATCTTGAGACCCTTTGAGATCTGTTCAGCTTTTTGAAGAAGTTGAACCTTTGATTAGTAAAATTGCTCAAAAAATAAGCAAGAAAACACCAGTCTATGACACTCCTTTGGGCAACTGGCACTGGTAGGTGCTGGTGATGAAGAGCTGCCTGCAGAATAAATGTTCTGGTCACAGTTGTAACTGTTGCCATGTCTGGAGCTCTTTCCTGTGTGCATATACATTCAATGAGACTGAAGAAGGCAGTAATTCAAAACTATTTTCAGTAATCAATGTTGTTGGTAAGTGTCATGGTTTGAGTATTACTTGGGCACTGCTTATAAGGACAATGTTGATTTGCTTTGTTGTCTGTGTGGGAAACAAAGATCAGCATCTGCCACCTGTCACAGCTTCAACTTGTGAGCTAAGGAAAAACCAGGAGAAATTCTCAAGCTTTTTCCTTAGCAAATAAATGTCTTCAGGTATGGATCCAAGCACACAAACCTTCAGATTAGCCAAAGAAGTTAAAAAAAATCTACCTTGCACCTGTTGTTTACTCTATGAGAGCTTCAACTCACTTTACATTTAAACTCCCATGTGCTGCTGATTTCAAGTGCTCTGAGGCCTTCTGACTTTCAGAAGGAAATCAGATTAATTTTGACAAAATCTTTCACCTGACTTGAAAGATGGTTAGTGAAGGACACTTCTGGTAATGACTGATGTGAAACCATGATACACAGCAGTGAACTTCCCACATTCTTTGCTGATCTGGTCCTTTGTCTTGCCAACCAATACCATTGCAGAGTCCAGCTGTGCCCGTGCCAGAAGCTCCTGTTGTGGCAGCTGCCCATTTCCAAGAGGAGAGCATGGCTTAGTACTGGCACCTTGACAAGCAGCTGGCCAAGGGCGGCTTTCAGAAAGAGCTCCAGAACTTTCCACTGGTGCCCAGCAGTTCTTCAGGCTCATTAAGTGCTTGCAAATAGGCACAGGTCTTGCCTAATCTTCTCTGGATAAGAATTCTTGGTGCTGGGCTCTGGCTTGTCTGAGCATGACGTGAGGCACAGCCCCAGGCTTCCAGCAGTGATGTGGTTTAGGCTTTCATTTACTCAGCAGTCATTGGGGGTTTTTCAGTGGGTTAGGGTGTTCCACAAAGGTGTGTTCTTGGTCTTCTCTAATCAGAGTCCTTTGTCTCTCTCCAGTTCCACATCATGGTTCTAGCAAAATTGCAGAAAGGATATGCTGTAGCACTGAGGAAATTTCATTCTCTGTGGTATCTGTCACCACTGTTTGAAAACAGTGTGGCAGTAGGAGTTCTTTTACTTTTATTTGGTTACTGCTCATGACTCTAGTGTAGAAGCTGTTACCAACATTTTTCCCTTGTGTCATTCTTTTTAACCACCTTTTCCTTACAAAAATAACTTGGTTCTCAAACACATGACTTGACAATTATTTATTTCATGGTGCTTACATTACTTAAGACGTCACTTTACTAGATTCTTCCTATGTAAAATTTTAGTATTTTGTTCTATACTCTGTTGGCTTGTCCCAGTTTCAAATATATGTTCAAACCTCAATAGTTTATGCTTATTTTTTGTGCTGTCATTAATGAAAATATTAAATAAGATGCTGTTCCAAAACATCATTAGTAATTACTTTTCAGCCTAATCTAGTTCCCTCTTCTGTTCAGTTGGTTCCCTACCCATCTTACTAGACCCACAATAAATCCTTGTTTTGGGTTAATATGTTTTTATTATGCTGCAGTAGCAGATGCTCTGCTTAAAGCCTTACATTTTAAGCAGGTACATTTTAGGAGTTCTTGCTGGAAAGTTACATGAGTCCTGTGTGACCCCATGCCCACATCAAAGGACACAGGATAAAGCCAGCCCAGCCTTCCTTAGAGTTCTTTGCAATGTGCAATAGTGTGTCCTTCTTGCCTTTTGGGGTAATTATTAAACACTCTGATAAACTGTTTGTGTTAGCTCAGCTTACATCTGAATAAAGAATATTGATTTGGCTTTTTTTGTTGTTGCTGTTGTTTCCTACTTTTGACATCCTTACTTTCCCACTGCCTAAAATGGTACCTGAGTACAAGCTTCACAGTCAGAAATTCAGGCTTCATGCACAGACCTTTCTGAAATCTTGCCATGATTATTAAAAATAGGTGTTTGCAACTTTATTTTCTCGGAACAGCCTCTAAAGGAAAAATACAGCATCGGTAGGACCCTAAAAATTCAATTAGACCAGTCTAAGACAGTACTTAGAAACAAAACAAAACAAAAAACAAAACCCAGAGTAACGCTACTTCCTGCTCTAGTTCTGGCTATTTAAGTACAGTGTGACTGTCCTGCATTGAAGGAAAAGGTCCGTTGACAGCATAGGCTCATTTTACTGATCACACTGCCAAAACCTCTGTCCTTTCTTACACAATCCTCTGTGGTGGATACTACCAATACACAGGATAAAGAAAAGGCTTTTACTCTCAGTATTTTCTCAGTTCTGCACAAAGAGAAGTTCTAAGGCTTGTCCTGTATGTAAAAGAGGTCCTTTATTAAAGGGGATCATCCCTCCTGACAAAAATCATTATCTTGCTCTTCTGTCCCCAGATTCCCTCTCATGGGCTGCTCTCTCGGTCTGCAGGGCAGTTGTGTTCATGGGGCTGTCCCCCCACGATGTGTAAAGCACTTATTTGCCAGTGCCTGAGCTGGTCACTGGGCACAGCAGATGAGTTTGCCTTGTGCACAAGAGCTGTTGGGAAATGTGCAATGACCACAACAATCTGTATTCAAACTCAAGGGCAGCAGCAAAAGAGACTGAGATGGACACCGCATGATGCATTCTAGGTCCCAAGAATCTGATTTTTAAATGAAAGAAGTTAAAGGTGGGTTTCCTGTCTTCCAGATCAGATTTTTTTCCTTTTGTAGATGTTTCCTATTGTCAGAATTTTAAAAGTTAAGGTTATGCCAGGGCTCAAAAAGGATATAAATCCAGTCTATCTGCAATGAAACCAAGAACAGTTTGATGCAAGAAAGAGATCAAGGGATCTAATTACAGTCCTGGTTCCCTGATTTGATCTACACTGGAACTGACAGCAAACTTTGGCTCCTAAGGCATCCATCACAGGTCAGCTAGCCTCTGGGGAATTCTTATCTTCCCAGTTGAGATCACAGCCTTAAACTGCCTGAGTAGCACATAGAGACCAGGGAACCTAGCCTGCAGTTTTAATTTATTGGTGGATCATGATGCATTGATTGAATGCTTAAAAGCAGGCCTGTTTCAGTGTGATCTAATATTAGAAAGCACTCTGTGCTATCTGATGAGAGGCTCTCCTGGGCAATTAGCACATCTGAACAGGTGTGATGCTTTTGACTGCGGAAATAAATTGACTTTGTGGAAAAAATATATGGAACCCTTCTTTTTTTTGGTTGGGGGGCTTTTGTGTTGGTTTGTTTGTTTGTGTTTGGGTTTTTTTAATTATCGTGAAAGGGAAGCAAAGAATTATTTTTCCATCAACCCATTTGTGAAGACCATCTTCATCTTCTTGGCTGTCAAGCTTCCTGTTGCAGTTCCAGTTTAGTACAGCTCTTCTATCTCTAATTTTATTCATCTCCTAATGAAAGAAAATGCCATTTACAAGTTTCTTTTTGTCTTGGTATTTTTTCTAATTGTGTTTAATGCAATTCTTGCCAGTAGCATTTTGTGCCTTTACCATTATTTTCCTTTTTTCATTGGCAATCTAGAGATGAAATGATAGAATGTTAAGTATCCATCACACCACAGATCAAGAACCTTGTTCATCTGTCTGTGTGCCTCTTTGCCACACAAAGGAGAAGCTCTGTTACACAGAGCAGAAGAGTTGAGGGGAGATGCCCAGCCTAGGAGGGAGATTCCCTTGAGAAGCAAAGTAGGTGTTTTTGTTTGGTTTTTGATGCTCCATTGGAACACTCTGAACCACAACACGGAGCAACAGGGAGGCTTTTAAAGTAGTGATTCAGGACAGAAAAAGAGCATTGTCTCTTCTATAATTCAACTTTTAAGAGTTTCTCCAAAACCTATGATTGTTCTCAACATAATCTTGTACTTGCAGAGACACATAATGTAATTTCAGATTAGTACAAACAATGTTCCTCTACCCAGCTGTCATTACTATTAACTTTCCCTATGTTTTGTTTTCTGATCACAGCATACCCTCAAAAAGTGACCTTCCTTTAAAAGAAACACATCACAGGCAATGCCCTAAGCAGTTGTGTACTCTGAGATATCAGAATGCCTTCAGCAAGACTTTCTAATTTTTTTAACTGGAAATTATGTGTTTATTTTTGTTCATTTTTAGCATGTCAGTAAGCATTGTTATAAAACTGTAGTGAAAAGGACCTGAGCTCAGTTGCTCTTTCTCTGGTCTGAGTTGCTATCAAACATATTGGTCAATTCCACATTTCCTCCCAGTGTACCAGGAGGAAAATATCCTCAAGCTTATAGACACACAGCAGCTATAGAAAATATTCTGACCTCTGGGCAAGCACCAGGTTTACTTCTGTATTTTACAGTAAGCTGGAAATTTCCTGAATAGAACATAGAGGATGAGCTTACACCCAAAGCAGATTGTCCTCAGCAACAGGCAGCCAAAGTGAGAGAGATACTGGAGAAAATGGAGAGGAATACAGGAGGCTTCTTGAGTTTGCTGTCCCACAGTTCCTCTCACCAGCATGACAAGGGGCTGGAAAATGCAAGAATCTTTGTGTTTTGTGAAACAAGATCCTCCCTCATATGTTTTCAGGATGAGAGGAATGGCCTCAAGCTGTGCCAGGTGAGGTTTAGATTGAGTGTTAGGATCAATTTCTTCAATGAAAGGTGGTTAAGCATTAGAATAGGCTGCCCAAGGAAGGGATGAAATCACCATCCCGGAAAGTGTTTGAAGGATGTGTGGATGTGTCACCTGGGGATATGGTTTTGTGGCGAACACAGGGGTGCTGGGTTAACAGTTGGATTCAATGATCTTGGAGGTCTTTTCCAACCTTAAAGATTCTATGATTCTTTGAAACACAAAAAAACATGGTTTAAGAACATTATTAGAGCTGTAAAGTCAGGCACTCAAAAGTCAAGTGATATCAAAATGAAGATGTGCACAGCTTTAATCACTCCTGTGATTATGATTATGTGTCAAATGACACAAGACCTTCAATCCCATTAAGAGAAGTTATTTATTCCACACAAACTGTTCCCTGTACCTGCTCTGTGGATCATGCAAAGCTGTTGATGACACAGCAAATAGTCAGTGCTTTTATCCCCTCATGGTTCAGCACACAGCTCCACACTGATCCTGCTGCCTGCTGTTCATACCCAGCTCCTTCTGCAATGGCGTTACTATGGCACTACTCACTGCAGTCCCAGAATTTCACAGTGACTCGTGTCTCCTTCCAGCTCCCTGTAGGTTTATTTAACACCATCTTAAAAATGCACAGTGACACTAAGGTAAAAAATGTCCATGAATTTCGGGAACTCTGTCAGTTTATAACACTTGTTGCCTCAAGGCACCTGTCTGCAGCTGTGGGTGCTCAGCACTTGAACCAGGCTTCAGGTTCTGAGTCAGGCACAGCAAGTGGGGGACATGTAACCCGAGCCTCCCCAGCAGCTTCAATCAACTATGGGCCAATTCTTTCAGAATGACAAAGTGCAGTAATCTCATTCATCCTTTAGTGAGCACAAGAGGAGTGGGTATCCCAGGGGATTAGTTACTCATTGTAAAATCCATTCACCAAGTAGGAAGTCTTACAGATTAGCAAAACTGGATGAAAATAGAATTTTTAAACTGTTTTTGAACTCTCTCCCATTAAAAGAACCTAATTAATTTTAAAAATTGTCTCCCTATTGACATTTCAAATCAATTTTGATCGGTGGTAACCAAATCTAATTATTCATTGCACACCTAATCGTTTCAAGATGGTTTTGAAGAACAAGAACCTATTATCAAAAAACATTACAATTGTCTAATCCTTTCTTTTGGATATCTTGTTGTGGTGTGCTCAGACAGCAAGTTTTTAAGATGTTCTGAGGACTCTAAATGCCCATGAAAGTCAGCAGTAATGCAGGTGGTTATGTTTTGAAATCTGTCTCCAGTGACTACAAAACAGGCCAGTCACAGTTCAGTCTGTATTGAACTGAGGTGACGGGGGTATTTAGCAGGAAATACAGCCTTTCTCAGGCAAAAGGGACCAGCTCCAGAGCACCTCAGTCACCTGTGCTTGCTCTCACAGAGGCCATCCCTCTCCCTGGGAAGCCCAAATTCCCTTTTATAGCTTGACACCAGATATAAAGATGTCAGAATGGCCTCAGTTGGATTCATCAGTTACTGTAGCTCTGCTGTGAGACACTGAGGGTCTGTTGTTCACACATTCTGGACATCCACACATTGTTACTTGCTCCATTCCACTTTTGCCTTCTCTTCCAACTTCACACCAAACACAGCTTCAGCAACCTGCTTCCTGTAGGTATCACCAGCAGTGGTATTTGAACAAGTCAACTAGAATTTTAGATGAGTCTTAAACGAATTTGGGTTCAATCCAGACCTGCAAATGCTGACATTAACAGAAGCTGCTCTCTCCAGCATCCCTAGCAAACCAGCAGGAGAGATTATGGAAATTCTCCTCACACATGCACACCAAAGTGGCTGGTCTGGTACCAAGGCTTCTTACAGCCTTGGAAGTCAGCCCTGAGCACTCATATACAAAGATGTTTAGGTCTTCAGTTAATGTAAGTCACATCTCCTGCTATTCTCACTGGTAATTTTCTCTAGCTGCATTTCATCTCTTAGGCCTTGAACATTCCACTTTAGGCTCCTTTCCAGAAACACATAAAAACCATTATCATTCAGTTACAGCACAGGGAATAAAAGACTGGCTCACATCTTAGCAGTCATAACTAAAATCAACTTACTTTTTTTTTTCCTTTTTTAAACTCTGTCAGTCACAAACTTGCACAGTTCCCTAGGATTTTTCCTTCTGGCTCTGTAGTGAACTCCTGTTCCTCAATGGGGCTGAAATATCTAGAGTTAAACTTTAAGTGTGCACCAGAGCAAGGATATTTTCTAATACAATTTTGGAAACAAGGAAAAAAGCTTTAAAATAGCTGAGAACAGCCAGACATCATTCTTAGATACAACAGAATTGCTATGGTATTCATAAAGTTAATCATACTACTATCTTCCATCAAGCAGTCTCATACCTTCTAGACTCTGCAAATATTTATTTTCATGCTAAACTGAATTCAGTATGAATTCATTAAAAAATTTCTAAAGCTCTGCTTTTTTTTAATAGACATTAAATGAAAAATACTGAAAATAGGCAATTTGTATCAAATCTGAATCTGTATCAAATGCTAAAATCTTTTCCAGTACTTTTAGTTACACTATGAAATATTCAACAATTGAAAAAGAAAGACCACAACCCCTGGTGATATGACCTTGGACTATACATTTTCAAACCTGTAAAGACTTTTCCCTTTGGGAACTTTCTGTTCCTTTGTCCTAAAACTCTGTCCCCAAATTCAGAATACAACCACCAAATTGAAATTTAAGTGAGTATTTTTACTGTTATGGAGAGAGTGGTATGGCTTTAGCTCTCAGTAATACAGGCTTCTATAGAGCTTCTCGTGCTTTAAGCACTCTCAGTGCTTAAAGGCACTGGATGGCTTTTTAGACATATTGCTTATCACTATTGCAGAGTAAAGTCCTTCCTTCTTAATTGCTTTAGAATCTTAACTATTTAAATTCTGTATTTGAAAAAATGTGTACATGGAATAAGTTGTTATACATTTTTTTCTTACTGAAAGGATCAAATACACAAAGCTATATGACCACAGATGTACATTTTCAACATACAGGAGTTACGAAAGAAAAAGAAAGAAGGTACTGGTTAAGTGCACAGTACAAAATTTCTATGAAACTTTCTGGATAGTTTTTAATATTGAAAGCTATTAAAGCCTCTGCAATATAGTTGCAATACCCCCCTCACATAATTTGAATATAAATCTTGTGACTTTAAATTTCTTTCGACAATAGCGAATAAAAGTAACTAAAATATGCCAGGATGTGAACAGTTCTGCAGTCTCTGTGTGTGTCTCTGCAAGATCACCCTGAAGAGTGTCCAGTGTGTGTCAGCTGCCAGAGCAGGGTTTATGACTGCTCGCACCACCAGCCTGCAAAGTGGCAATTGGTGCTGCTCCTCTTGTAACCGTGGCACTCCAGGAGGTGGCTCTAGAGATGGTTTTTGGGGCCTCATTTTTCAGTCTTGTGAAAGAAGTCCTCAAATCACACACAAGGTGCAGGAGGATCACTGCTGCTCAAGCACCTCTTCCTGCCCTCAGAGAAGTGTGGTGAAGGTTATATGAGCATCAGAGCCTTCAAAATCTCCCTTTGTGTCTGTAGATACATCTACAGGCTACAAATATTTTACCTACATCCTCTCAAGGCCGAACATGGAAATAATGAAACACTGTAAATTCTGTCTTTTCTGGGCACCAGTGTAGCACAAGCCTCTCTATCTCTTTCCCTCTTCTTTCACCCTTAACCCCCCAATACATCTTAAAGCTCTGCCAAGGTATCTGGGTACTGAATCTGAGATAAACTGCCTGATAGGTATTGCTCTCTGTGGACTTTGGGCTCATTAGCAGGACAAATGAACTGCAATTAACGTGCTCAGAAGTCTTCATTTGGGGATCGAGGGGTGGAGGGGACGGGGGTGAGAGGAAGAAAGAAAATTGAGAAGGTAATTTTAATGCTTCTTTTTTCTCCAAGGGCTTGTTTGTCTGTGCAGGTAGAGTGTATTTAGCATAGCTGGAATTGACCTTTTGTTCAGGTTCTTCTTTATACTTTGATAAACTGACAAATAGCTCTGATTCTCAGATGAAACATGCACTTCTATCCAGTACAAATATACAATTTCTACAATCACACAGGTGATTGTGCTTATAAATATAATTCCCATTTCTAATTAAAAAATAGACCTGCAAAGGCTTTCAAACATGACCTCGGTGACTAAGTACACAGTAAAACTCAGATGTTACCTTTGTGTTGTAAGTTCTAATACTCAGCCTCTAACTATCCTGTATTATTTAAATCCTGTTTACAACTTTTTATTCATAACACAATTATTTATAAATTGTTAAATATTAAGAGTACTTTCCCTTTTTGTATTTTTATGCCTAACTTATTCTTTGTCAATGTTTAACTGAATCCCGTTTATCTTCTTTTTTATACCCAGGTAATGTTTGGTTCATGTAACTTTGGCACTTTTTGTTCTCACATCTCTAAAAAATTCTACCATTAACTCAAGTCCCAGCTGATTAATTCACTACTCCTAATATTTGATTCTAAACAATATTAAATCAACAAAATAAATCCTATAATGATCTTCTTGCCTCTTCCATGCTAAGCTACTACCTACAAGGTCTTTTCTAGCAGGGCCATTTGCCTTTAATATAATCTTGAATGGCCCAGTGAAATTGAGAGAGGCTGACCTAACTATCCAGTGGTTAGTTCATGTTTTGAATCAACCAGAGCAAAAATTGGAACATTTAAAATACCAGGCCACAGAGGTGTCCTGGCTACTGGGCTAATTAGCCATCCTGGGATCGTTTCTGGCCCCTTCTGTATCTTTTTTTCTAGCCTTTACTAGTGGATTTTTGATTAAAACATGCATATTTCTCATGAAAAACCTTAGTCAGACAACACAGCATTTTCAAACAGAAAAGTGTTCCCTTGAAAAACTCCTGTTCAGCTGTGGTTGCCATGGATAAGGATGTAAATCTTTCATATGCATAAAATCATATAGATTATCCAGCTCTCCTTTTACTTTGCCTAGCATCCTTTTCACATCTAAATGGGCATCATAAAAAGACTTAGCTCCAGCAATTAGGGACATGCTAAACTTCAATGTGTTATTCACTGGGCTGAATTTTTAATTTCTATAACTTCCAATGTTATTCTTTCATGAAGCCTCACACTCACCTCCAGACACATTAGCAAGGGAGAGCTGATATTCTACCCTCTCTGCCACCATTCAATATCTTTAGAATCCTTTACCAAAAAGATTTAAACATGCCCTTACAGAAATAATTCGCTGATTGATACCACTTTTTTGAAGTCCTATGGTTCTGTTTGAGCCCTCAACATCCCTGACTTCAGGAATGGAATAATTTCTCTAGTCTTTCTAGAAATTTCTGCAAATGACTTGTACAGATTAGGATTTCTTTTTCCACAGTTCAGAAACTTAATGAAGACATGATAAGAAAAACCACAATGAAAACAACCTCACAAGCTTGGTAGACCTAAACATGGATGCTTAATTTATTATATGAACTACTGGAGACCTTGGCACAGATAATTGTCTTGATAAAATGACTGTGAACCAGCAAGGAAGCTGCATGTGACATGTTATTTACACTGTGATACTGTTTCTCATCTAATTTTCCCACAGACTCAAGTCTTGCAGTTTTTACACTTCATTAACAAAATTCATTATACCTAATACACATTACTTCAATCTGTCTGCTCCCGGGGCTTTAAGACAGATCTGTGTGTCTTTGTTAGGTGAAGCCTACAAAAAACTGTAAAATACAGCCAGGTAGGGAATGTCTTGCACTTCCCAGTACTGAGAATTGCTACTTGAGTTATCTCCAAATGCCTAATTCACCTACTGATTGACTCTTTACTCTTTCCTTGACACCTGACTCCTGTCTTTACTGCCTTTGTATATTCAAGGATTTCTTCCTCTCCTCTATGAACGCCCCTTCTGTCCTGATTTTTCAAATGCTTTTGAGCAAATGTCGTTATTTCGCTAATCCTCTGCATGGAGTGGCTATGAGAATTTTAATTTCCTTTTAAAATCTGCATAGTATTTGATCATAAATTCACAGGAACTATGCAAATCATTCCTTGCAGAGCTGCAGCGACTTCCAGTAATATCACTGCTATTTTGTATTTTGACGTACAACTTGTTCTCTTGCTGTGCCTGCCATTTGCTGCTTTCTTACCTTCAGTTGTTTTGCAGTTCTCTGCTAATTCTGATGACCTTTTTCCTTGTTCCCTCTACTAGCTTTTAAAGCCAGATGGTTTGCATAACCCATGAGAATATACTAATTTATGTTTCAGCACTTTCATTTCTCATCTTGTCCTTTTCACAGAATGCTTTTCCCTCCTTTTTTGTTTCTCCCCTTTTAGAGCTCAGATTTCTCTCAGTGTCGTCAAAATTGATTTTTCTGAGGTAAAGGGAACTTTTGGCTTAGTGAAACCATTCTCTTTCAAGACATAAACTGTCATGTAACAGACCTCAAGGGCAGAAATGCTTGAAAAGACCATCCAGTATCAATACATTTTTTTGAAATTTCTGTTTTCTGATTCAAGTACTGCTCTTTTTTGCATCTGAGCCACCAACTTTAACCACAAAGGAAAGGAGGTGACTTTGCACCATTTCTAGAAGCAATGATTTTTTTTTCCAAGCACAGAAGTTCATGCTTTTCCCACTGGGCAAAACTGAGAGGATAAGTGTTGTCTGTAGCTGTATGTAAGTGACCCTTGTTCTCCCCATGAGCTCCCACTCAGCCCCCTGCACCAAGCCTTGGAAGTGAGCAAGGAGGAAAGTCTCTGCTCTTCTTAGGCTGTTCCGTGGACTTTTGTTATTTACCTTTCTGCTCTATGGCAAAGCCACTTAATGTACTACAATTTTTATTCTTTTTACATACTTCGAGTATTTAAAAGAGTATTTATCTTTTAAAATACTACCTCGTTAAAGCCAAAGATGGAGCATGTCAGATGTAGTGAGAAATGTAAAGAAGGTCAGAGGAATCTGAAACTTCAGGAGGAATCAAGTAGATATTTGGGTGACAGATGGGGCTGGGACCAACATCACTTGGTGTGGCATGGAGCTGGCTGTCCTGGCCAAAAACACATCCCCTGCATGGTGACATGGCACCTGTGCTGTGTCACCTTGGTGGCAGTGACTGCTGTGTTCAAGGCTGAGAATTGTTATAGTGAATTTGTGAGAAAAGGAGAGCTTCGGAACCAGGAGGGACTCCACAGGCTGGAGACTCCTGATCCTTCCTGGCAGCCTGGACTGATGGTTCCACTTGTGTGGAGTGATTTGGGGACAGGAGGGGGATGATGAACACATCAACCATGTGGATGTCTCCCAGGCAAACTCACAGAGGTGTTTACCTCAGGGCTCATTAAATCCTTTGAAATAGCCAGTAATTTTCTGTGGAGAAAGCACTGGTACACAAACCACTGCTGAGGAGGCTACAAGGCAGATCCACGCAACTGGCACGTTTCAGGACAAAACTTTGATACGGTGAAATCGTTTCACAGAATCCAAGGATTTTTAGGGTTTAAAGGGACATCTGGAGATCACTTTGTCCAACCTCCCAGCCAAGTCAGGGTCACCTGGAGCAGGTGACACAGGAACATGTCCTGGCGGGTTTGGAATGTCTCCAGAGAGGGAGACTCCATGACCTCCGTGGGCAGCCTGTTCCAGTGCTCTGCCACCCACAACGTAAAGAATTTCTCCCTCTTGTTGAGGTGAAACTCCTTGTGTTTGTTTATGGCCATTGCCCCTGTGGGGCTCCATTGTTTCCCCGTACAGGTGTGTGGAACCAGCACATTAACTCCCTTCCTATGCCCAGCCATCTTTACGGGGGCTGCCGGCGGAGGCGGGCAGGATCCCGGCCTCCACCAGGGCCGGTGAGGGTCAGGCGGCCGGGAGAGCCCCAGCGCTGCCCTTGCCGGGGGGAGCCCCTTCCCCGCGGTCCCGCCGGGGCGGGCAGGGCGGAGCGGGCGGCGGGGAGCGCTCCCCCCTCACGGCAGCCGGGCGGGCCGGGGCGGG
>VZTR01013011.1:629405-649616 GCA_013400775.1 Chaetops frenatus
GCTCATCGCGCTGCTGCCCGGGAGCTTCCCCGCAGGCGGCTCGGCAGGGCCCCGGCGGCCGCGCCCGCACGGCGGACGCTGAGGGGCCCGTTCGCCCGTCCCTCTCCACCGGGTCCGGGTAAGCGGCCCCGTCCGCCGGTCCCTCACCTCTGGCTCCGGAGCCCTGTCGTCTGGTCCCTCACCACCGGCTCCGGAGCCCTGTCGTCTGGTCCCTCACCACTGGCTCCGGATAAGCGGCCCCGTCCGCTGCTGCCTCAGCACCGCCTCCCGCTGCCTGTCCCCGTCCCCCTGTCCTTCGCGACCCGCTCCCGGCCCCTCGCACCTCGCCCCCGCCGCTCCGTCCTCAGCCCTTGCCCCATGTCCCGTCTCGGGGGACGTCTCTGCGGGGCCGCTCTCACCCACTGTCCCCACATGCTGAAAACTTCCGCGGGGGTTCACGAGGCCCCTAAAATCGAGGTGCGCCTGTGACGAGTCCCCGAAAATGCTTCCAGCTTCTACATACTTAACGCTTGTCCCGGTTTGTTGGATTCAGCCCACTGAAATGCCCTTATATTCGAAAGAGACAGGAAATCTCCGGGCCACAATCCCCCAAATGCAGCCTTTGGTGGAGTCCTCTCTCCAACTCGTGCTGCTGGAGGTGGAAGTCAGCACTGGCTCCGGCGTAAAGCTCTTTCAGAGCTGTCAGAAAGTCCCCGGTGCTGCCCAGTGCGGACCATTAAACAGCCGCTTTCTGTTGAGACATTCTCGACTGGACCCCTTCTTCATTTAGAAGGTACCATCTGCACTAAACATACCCACCTGCGAAGTGACCCACACCGACATGAAGGGATCCTGAAAGCAAACTCTGTGTTTCAAATCGATGCAATTCTCCTGTGACACTCTCCCTGGCAGTCCTTTCCTTGCACTGAGACACTCAGCACTGTATGCTCACCTGAATAGTCTATTAATATTAGTATCTATGAACAGAGTCAGTTGCATTTCACTCACAGTATCTTTCCAAAGCTCACTTTAAGTCAAGAAGGTCATGACTAGGAGAATTTTGCACTTTTTCCCATTTAATACCTACCTAGGCTAGTTACGGAGATCACAGAGTGAAAGCTAAACAAACTGTCCCTAAGAAATCTTTTTCTAAGACAAAAAATTAAATTCCTTTAAGAAACAAAGGAAGCCTTCCAGAGGAATATTGCTGCATTTTCCCTCACGTACATTCTGTTTATTAAGAAGGAATTAAAATCAGCTGACCATGTCTTTAATGAGGCTTCAGTTAAGTGGCGATAAAAATGAGCTATTATGCTTGCTATAGTGAAGGTAGTGATGCAAGGTTTTAAGGAGAAATGGTTTGGACTGGCTTTATCCACCCCTCCTCTCTCCTGGTTGCTATAGATATAGACTGTTTCTCCTAATCTGCTGAAGGGAAAGCTTGTATAAAAATATTGGAAGTAATAGCTGTAATTTTAACCTTTAATAATGCAATAGCCTGCGCTGTGCTTTCGAGGTAGTCGGATTTTGATTCTCTCTCCCTAAACACAAACTGGAAAGCAGTTTGGGTCACAGAGCATTTTTTCAGGTTGTTGTAGCTGAAACACAAAAACAATGTGTGTGTTTGTTACTTCCCTCCAGCTTCCCTGTGCTCCTGCCTCGGCAAGGATCCCTGCCTGCCAGTTAAGGCTGTCCTTGCATGGAAGGGACTGGGGGAAGAGCAGCCTTGGTTTTACACGGTGAATCCACTGGTCTGGAGGTATAATTTGGAGGCATTTCAACAGCAGCAAAACAAGCTGAGCGTCTCTACTTCTTCCTGGGATGGGGACCTCACTGATATCTCAGGCATCCATGTGGAAGATGGGAAGGGATTTATTGTATTTGGCAAGGTGCAGGAAAATGTTTCCACTGCTGGAAGTGAAACAGTTTTAGCTGCCTCTTCCATTACAGTTCCTTTATTTCTTTTAGTGACCAGTGTTTCAGATCTCATTAATCTTGAGTTCAAACTGTTTATTATTGTAGATTCTGTTCAATTTTGGAGTATAATTTTTAGACACAATCAGGAGACATAACTGTAATTATACAAAGTATCCGAGTTTTGGGATTATTTGTGGTTGCATGTGGAAGATACTAATTTGGTTTCTTCTTGTGCACAGTCCCATCTTTAACTGAAACTTCAAGACAGATAGATACATTAGGAGACCTCTAGAATGTGTGCTGAAAACTGCCTTAAAAGCAAAATTATTATAGAAACAGATTTTTATTGGGTTTTTTCCCTATTATTTTAGGAACTCTTCCTAAAAGTTGTTTCAGATGTAGAAGTTCATGACCTTTACTATTTCATAGGATGGATTAATCCAATTGCATTCTTTACCTCTTTTTTATGCTCAACTTTTGTGTGCACTTTCTAGTATAGTGAGCATCTTTAAATGTTGACCTTTATTTTGCAGCATAATGACAAACTTGTTTAAGAAATTAGAAGATTTAAAGTTGGAGTTAGCTAAGATACAAGATTTGGACTCCTGCTTCTTCTGCCTCTGTAATTCATGAAGCTTTGTAGATTGTTCTTGTGGGAAGGTGTTTTGTTAAGGTGCTATTACCAACAGAAGCACATATTCTTCCATTTCTTGACATTTACCTTTCATCATTCATCATTCTGTGATGATTTATAGTAACATTTTAAATGTGAACAAATAAGGAAACAGTCTTTTCCCTCTCTTTTTCTTGCCTAGGTCTAGGCCAGGAGAGAGATTCTTTACTTTTCCACAGGAAAAAAAATCAACTAAGTACATAGTAGTATTCATTAGTCTTTAATGAAACACTGGGGCTGGGAGTTTAATATTCTAAAGAAAGCTTTATTCACTCATAAGACACAGTTCATTTAAGATTATGGAACTTCTTTTTAAGTGTTTTACAAAGTAATCATGTGGAAAAATGCATCCTGATCATGTTTGCTCAATTCAAACAATTTGGATTATTCTGTTCTTATGCTGATGGTCATAACACTAAGCAGTACCTTCAGTAAAAACTTCAGCTCCAACTACTAAAATATTTTCATTGTACAGCTTTTTAAGTAGACTAATTGATTCTGAAAGTTGCTGTGCTACTTTATTTTCATTTTAGGTAGGTTGGGTGTGATAGCGAACTTGATAACAAAGGAAGCTGTGAACACTCCTAATCAGGTTCTGTCATTAGTACTAAAACACCAGTACTTTTTAGCAGAAGTTGTCCTCTTAGGTATCAGAAAAGAGTAAATGTGCTTGCTGCAGTGCCTTCACATTGACCTCTAATGTGTAAAATGATGCTTGTAACCTTCAGTGAATATGATTTTGCAATATAATTTGATCTTTTGTGCTGTGTGCAATCCCATTTTTCAGTATGCATTTTCCTCTTAAATGAGTACATTGATATGCTGGGGAAATTTATGGAAACATTTGTTCCACACTCAACGTAAATTTGTTCCATAGACTGTGTAAAAGTTCCTTCAGAGTTGTATTGGATTAATCACAGGCAGAATTTTTGTCTGTCAAATGGGTGTCAATTTAGTTTTTAACTTGCTAACAAAAAGACAAGTCACATTTCAGCTTATAAATATGAAATATATGCCTAAACCTTTAGCTGTGAGTTCCTGACACATACAGTGAGCAAAGAACAGTGTCTTACATTTCTCTAGGATTTAAATGTAATTGACGATAGAAACTTTACTCAAAGACTTTAAAAATGTCACATGTTAACTTTAGTATTTTCACAAAGTACTGTGTGCATATTTAACCACTGAAAAAATATTTTAAGATGGGTCAGGAGTTCCAAGGGCCTAAAGTTGATCAGAATTAAGAAACTGCAAGAGCAGGGACTTCAGTTACTGTTGGCGAAAAACATTTCTCCAGTGTTGATTCGTAAATTGCAAGAGAGTGAAATAAAGAGTGGGACAGGTGAAAAAATTATTTATTTAGATTTTTTCACATTTCATTCAGTGTTTTGAACACAATCCAAAGGAGGCAGTGGCAGAGAGCTTTTGTCTATGGATGTTTCATGTGGAATAGCAAAGAAGCATGTTTTGGTTTAGTTCTTGTTGGATGGGTGTTACCATAACAAAACTAACACAGCTGTTGTTCTCAACCACCTTTGTTAACTGCTTTGAAGCTCCACGAGGACAGAAGTTCTGCTTCTTGCAGCAATTGAGCTGAAGCTCACTGAAGTCAATGTCAGCCTCCCCATTGACTTCAGCAGCATTTGGATCAAAGTTCTGGTTGAGGCTTGTATCAGGCTGGCTGAGAAAGTAGGAGAATTAGTGTAACCATCTGTTCAGTACAAAAAAAATTGCCTAACTTTCCAGTTACGTTAATTTGGAACTTCTCACAGGCACTCAGGTATTTTAATACCATCTTTATTTGATGTAATTATTGATGGTGGAGTGTAATTTATGATATACTACTAGAAAATAAATATAACAGCAAAATAATTTAATTAAGACAAGGCTATGTGCTTAGAACCTGAAGCATTCAGTGTAGGAAACTGGATTCTTCTCTTCATCAAAATACTTTTGCATATCCTAGAAATGTTTCTTAAGTTACCAGTTACATTAAAAAGCAGCTTTAAGGGAGATTGATATCAAGGCATGTCTATCTGTAAGTCCACTGAATTACAGGTAGGAACATGCATTCATTTTATTGACATCATGCCATGACTGTTCTACAACATCTTTTTTGCTATAAATTGTTTTTGTTCAAAGTTTTAAGTGGACAGGAAGTGAATTATTTCTCTGTCAGTCAAAGGAAGCAATTGCAGGATGCTCTTAAGGTTGTTCATAGGTTGGGATTTCTTGGGAGTTTTTTTGTGTTCTTTTTTGTCTTACTGACGAAGAAAAAACAGAGAAGTTTTTGGCAAGATAAGCTTGTCTCTGCTTCCTACCTGAGTGTGCCCCAACACTTCTCTGTATTAGGTGAAATCTCTACTTGTCTTTTTTTTTTTTTTTGTTTTTTTTTTTTCCCTGCTACCAACAAATGATAGCAGTCCCAGAAAGTTCACCACACCACCCCACCTTAGTGCCATGACGTCAGTCAGCCTGCTGAGAGGGAATTGTGTTCCTGCTGGTGGTTACATCCCGGAACACTGGGGCAGCTCTGCTGAAACAGCCCCGGGCAGGTCGTGTTGACACACTGCTGATAGGCAGTGGCCTGTGTACTTTGTGACTCTGAACAGTGTGGGTTATAGACAGCAGTGTGGTGAGACTACCATGGAGAGGAACGTGCAGCTGCAGTCCCTGTCTCAACCAGATTTCCACTGCCTGGAAAGAGAGCATAAGAACAGGAGCTCAGATGTAGGTGATTGCCATCATTCATATGTATCCAAATCCATAAGAAGACCTGTGCAAGCCCAAAGGCAGTGTATATTCCAGCTGCCTGAGAATGATACATATTTTGGCCTCATCCTACTGACAGTGTAGCCTATAATTTAACTAAAATCTCTGTGCAGTTGTGAATATAAAATCAGTGCATCTAATGTCTTTACAAAACCTGTGTTGGTGTTTAAAGGCAGATTTGGGAGGAAATTCAGTAACTGGAGGAAAGATTGATTTGGTTTTGGTCATAAATTTGGCAGAGGATGGAAAGTGTCAAAGAGGCAAAGTTCACTGCTAGCTTCCATCACAGGATTGCTGAGCTGGGTGTGTGTTTGGTTGGGCTCAGCATGGTCATTATTAATTAATCTAGCAAGGCAGTGAGTAGTATTGTTGTTGGTCAAACAGTTTTATATATGCAAATAAAGAATAAGCGGGTGAAGATGCAGATGAAGAAGGGAAGCAAGCAGAAGAGAAGCCAAGGAATAGAGAGAGGCATGTTAGAATGTAGATGTTTAAAAGATGAAACGAGAAATTAAATCTTTAGAATAGGAGATCAGAAATGGAGGTTAGTGAGTTGTATATGATTTGTAAAGATGTAAATTTAAGATTAAATAGAGTTACTTTTTCTTTTGGAAGACAGTTGATTGCAGCAGCAAAACTGAGATGTTCAGTGGACCAGTTTGAGGCATGAGAAAATGAAGGAAGGTGATTAGAAGGATAAGGGATTTGCAAAACAAAACTATTAACTCATTCTTTCAGGCCAAAGCTGTGGCAAAAAAAATGGAGTCTAGAAATGCATGTACTCTGTGAGAAACTGCTCTGGGAATAGAAAGGATTTATTTTTCTTAATGTAAGGGTTGGGAATCATCTAACTAAATGTAATTAATTGAGCTAATCACTCTAGGCTCCTTTTAACCTATTTCTAGTTTATACATTTCAATTAATTTTACCCAACTGTACATATCTAACATAGGTCAGATGAATGTCTCCCTGAGTGCAGCTATTGCTTTCCACTTAGTATTATCTTAATACATTTCCCAGGCTAGGGCAAGTATCTGTAAATATCTACATGGAAGGTACTGCACTTCAGCTCTTCAAAACTCAGATGCTCAGGTTAAACTCAATGAGAGCTAAACACACTTGGAGAGTGATTCACCTGTCTTTCCCCTCAAGGTGAGACAAATGAAATAGCTTAAACTAAAGTTAGGTTGTTTGGAAACCTTTTTAAGATCTATAGGTCTTGCCAGTGAGCTCTTTAGGGAGGTTCTGTGGGTACTGAAGCAGGTTTGTCACATAAGGGGCTGAAGTGAGGTGGCTGATGGATATTTGTAATACTTGAAAGAAAGTTCTCTGACAAAATCAGCCTCTGGTAATTGCAAACAAGTGAATGTGACCTCCAAATGAGACAGAGGAGAAATGGGTGTAACAGAATGAGCAAGCAAAGGGAAAAAAACAGGTAAATGTGCAAAGGTTTGCAGGCAAGACAGAGAAAAATGTAGGGGAGTCTGGTATTGGAGTGCTGAAGGAAGGGGACCATGGAGACATGAGTTTTGGACAGTCAAGTGAAAACATGAAGGGAATGGGTGTTAATGTGTACATACATTATTGAGCTTTCTTATGTGAGTTTTAGGGCCTTTATTTGTGAGGTGGTGGAAGGGCTCTATATCTCCCTCAACCATTCCACAGTGTCAATACATGACTGCATTCCCAGTAAGAGTTTGCCTTTCAGAACAGCTGTACTCATCCAATAATTAGGGAGGGGTTTTTTTTCAGAAAATATTAGAGGGACTTAACTTTATAGATCTTATTCCTTTTGAGAAGGACTTTCTCGAGAAGTAGCTTAGTAAATCTCGGCATCTTACTGTGGGTGTTTTCCCCTATAGTTTCTTTCAGCAAATGGTACTTAAATACCAAACATTGTTTGTTGATACACAGTCTCTCTGGACAGAGAGTCAGTGTTTACAATGTCTACCTATGTTGCTTCCAAGTAACACATTTATTAAACAAGCTGTTTTCACATGTAAAATGAATAACTAGAAGTTTTATGGGAAGTACAGCTGGTTGTAGTGGGTGTAAGGTCTCTTCTTTCAGTCACAGCTTAGCAGCATGCAACGATGGTTACATAAGCTTGAAATCACAGCCAGCAAGCACAAGGTAATGTGCAGAGATAGCTGTGCCTCCCAAAATGTCACATACTTCTAGATGTCATAGAAAACAATGCAGCTGGGACCAAACACACTACATATTGCAATAAACTTACAAAGTTCAACAAAACTCAGGAAATATCCAGATACGTGTCACCCCCTCTTTTTTACTTCCTCTTCCCCAATTAATCTTTGATCTCTCAAGTTTGACCCTCAACATATTCTACAAAGTACCTTATGAAAATCAATATTGGATGCTGAATGAAATGTTTTGAATTTCTGGTGCTCAGAAATCTTCTGCCCACTTTATTCTGCAGGGCATAATTACCCGTCTGTTGCTGCCCTAAAAGGGGTAAGGATATTATAACCTCTTCTCTTATTATTCTGCTCTGCACCAAGAAGTTGTCTTTTCTCTACAGCTTTTTTAGTCGATTGATACAATCCAGTTAAAGTCAGAGCAATTGTTTCAGGCAACAACTTTAGTTCACCTGAAAGGTCTTGCCTCATCTTCAGGCCTGAGGAAGAGTTTGTGTGTTAAGCAATTGTCTGTGTTTTTTCAACTACTACCAGCCTGCAGCTTTGCAGTACAGAATGGCAGTAACAAAATTTTATGGTATTCCTGACAGTCACTGTTGATCTTGCTTTTGTAAGATTGGTATTGGTTTGGATGAAATTAAAGAAAAAAATGGTCCTAAACCACAGCCTTGCTCACAAGCAGTGAAACCAGTGCTGGTATTAGTGCTGGTGTCCATGATATGGCAACAGGGAGATGGGTTTGGGGGGTAGGATTAGTTTATGCTACTATTTCTCTTAAGGTCTCAAATGCATGAAATCTTGACTTGTGTCTGTATAAAAGAAAGTCTCCTTTTAACCTGGCCTGTCTTACAGGGTAGATTTATACGTCAGACATTACATTGTATTTGCTCTTTAGAGCTAAATTAAAAGAATAGCATCAAATATTATAAGACTTGATTAATGTGGCTAAATCACCACCACCAAAGAAGAATGGAATGTCTATTCCATTTTTTTAAGAATATATACATTATTGTTTATTTCTCTTGGCAAAATAGTTTGTTATAATATTAATTTTTAGTGTGCAATACTTTATATATAAAATATTTTTCAGCTATATTTGATATCTCATGTGATAGATGTTAACTATCAAATATCTTCAGTGAGCTATTATCCATGAAATCTTCATTCCTGTTCTAGATTTCAGCAAAGCTCAGTAGTCTCAGTACGTAGTCAGTCAATGCCATACTCAAACTAGCAATATCTTACACCAAGTCTCTTCTGTGGCCTGGCCACACCTCTCAGCCCAGCTTCTCAGCTAAACACTGGTTCTCACCTCCATGGCATCACCCTGTGGATTATGCAGTTCCTTCCATTTGCTGGAGATGGCTGTACTCACTGGTGACTATCACACTTCTTACTTTAATGTCCTAAAGGAAGAAAAAAAGGAGGGGAAAAAGAAATTTGGGAATTAGTCATCTGTCATGACTGTTTGGAGATAACTGGATATTAATGAAAACAAGATACCAAGGTAAATATCATCAAGCATTTAGGTAGATGGATTCTCCTTGGAGGTAGTGACACAGTTGACAGACATAGCTCCACCCCAAATATTTTTCAGTCTGAATATTAATTAAATTTTGATTTTTGTTGTATTGATTTTTAAGAAGTATCTGTTTGGCTGTGTTTGTTTTGTTTGCTCTTTTTTTTTTTTTTTCCACTCCTGAAAACTGGGGTCAGGTTCTGCAAATTTTTCTTACCTCAATTTTAAAGTTGTTAAAATATTTTTGTTAGTACTACCTACCTGGAAATTTATTTTAGTTAACTAGGTCAGCTCATAATTACAGTTAACCAACATAGGTTATGGTTATATGCAGGGATAAATTCCAAGGACAAAAAGCAGCTATACAAATTGTATGTTCAGAATAAATATAACAGTAATGAAAACTGAAATTTTGAAGGAAAACCCAAAGTTAACTGATGCTATCTGGTGAATTTCCATCGTAAGAGCTGCAGAAAAATAAAACAGTCGTGTTCTTTGGGAGCAATCACTCACACTTTCAGACAATATAAAATTTATAATGCTATAATCAAGTGGCATTTAAAAAGCAGAATGGGAATGTTATTTTAGTACTGTATGTGCTGGGTTTTATGCTGCCCAACAAAGATCTAGAGATGAGGGTGGGTTATTTTCTGTCCATTTGCTTTTGTTCTCTGAGTAACACCTGCTCTAACGAGTTTGTAATCTGAAAGTAAATAACTGAGCAGGGAGGAGGAAATGGACACAACACACAGGTGTGAGAATAAACAGCTGTCAAATGGCTGGTGTTTCAGAAAGTGGAACACACAACTTTGATAGAGGATCTGATTCAGTTTGAATGAAGGAACTGATCACACCCAGTTGTCAAACTTTCCTAATTGAAGAATTACTCGAGGGAATTGTAGAACAATATGTTATCCTCTTCAGATTATGGAACTATTTTCACAGTTTAGCAGGTAGGGAAGAGCTCTGAAAGGATCAGCTGCCCACTAATGGGGTGGCTATGCAGGTTACAAAAGGAGTGTGGTTGTGCTTCTTTCTCTTAACTTGCAGTTTAGGGAGGTTCATGCTAGACAGACTAAATTAAATAGTAGTGCATTAAAGGGGGATGAGCTTCACCTAAGTCTCTGCATGAAACTTCCAGAACCTGAGTTTGTTACCTATGTTTGCCCACCTAACACTTTTGTCATTCAGTATCTTTTTGTCCATCTAGTATTAGAATAATACTGACTTGCTTTCAGATGAAAGTTCATCCCTGCACAAGGAGACTCTCCTATTAAGAGACGAATATAAAATACAACCTTTAATGAGTTGCTTCACCAGTTTTCCTGAATTTGTTTCTGTGTTTGGTGTAAATTAGAGGGGTTGCAGGCTCAGTTCCTTTTGATGTCACTGGTATTAGTCCAGGGTTCCTGGATTTAAGGGGATTTAAGACACGAAATATTTAATCAGGGCTTGCCTGATTTTATAGAATATGTTTAGCTCTATTTAAGACAAAGCATTACCAAGTAAATATTTGAACATTTTGTTTCTAGTCAGTTTTCATTGTCTCTGTTGCAGTCTGGAAGACAGACGTGGCTCAGGAGCTGCCATATTTTCCTTCGATTTGACAAAGATACTCTGCTTAATTCTTCTCAGTGCGGGAAAATCTTCTTGCCAGAGGATGGGCTTTGGTGGTTTGATGGTGTTCCATTTTACAAACCTGATCTTGTAGAATGCGGTGTGAGTGTTACCTTGTACAGGAATGTCACTCTGGAAAACAGGGCAGTGTTCTGCCAGCCACAGCTAAGGCACTCCTCAGGCTTAGAAATGTTTGTGTCCAAATGAAAAGCAAGCATTCTGCTCTATGCATAGTTCAGTGAAAAAACTGTTATACAAAAAAAATAGGTGCAGAGAAAGATCATGTAACATTTCATAACCTGTAATCTTTACCAGACTGTCAGAGTAAAGTAATTATCACAATGGTTAATTACATTTCCCTGAGACAGAGTATTTTTGGTCAAGTCTCATCCTCCAAAGTGCATACTGACTTTACATGGTGAACCTGCCTTTTTGCTGTGGTTTCTGTTGAGAGAGGCTCATTCATACCTGTGATTTCTACCCTCCTTCCAGCCCTTCAGCTCCTCTCAGCTGTGCTACCAGAACTCTGACCAGCTTCCTCATTGCCATGGAACCTTTGGAAAGCCCTTCCCAGTTGTACAGATGTCAACTAAACACCAGTTTAAGAAAACAAAAACAAAAGCAAAAAAAGAACCTCCTGAACCATTTACAGACTGCCAAAACAACACTTTCTGAATACTCATTATTAAGCTGGGCATCAGTTTACTCTAGTATTATCTGTCATGTTGGAGTCAGTATGCAACAGTTCTTTTTCCTAGTCTTTGTAAGTAAAAGTTGAACTGGCAGCTCTGTTGGAAATAGATTAATTTCAGTAGTTTCTTACTGCTTCTTCATTCCACAGTATTTTACATTTATTCATAATTTATTTTTAGTCACATTTCATTTGTGAATAATGTATGTCAGGTATTATGATGATATTTTTTTCACCTCATAAATCAAAGGAGAGCTATTTCTGTAATAGTTTATTACCTGAAAGCTATGATTAAGTCTCTCTGTTTAATTTTGGTTCTGATTGCCAATGCAAGGTGGTAAGCATGTGCCCAACTACAAGTAAATGCAGTTGTCACTTGGTAAATGTGAGTGTTGACCCTTTATACTTTCAGTATGGAAAAGTATAGGTCACAGCAGTTTTGGTTATTCCTTGAATTTTTGTAGACTCTGGACCTTTATTTCACTCATTTCTTTGGTAATTGAGCACTTTGATGACATCAAAATTTTACACACTAGAAAAACCTGTAATTCAAACTTGATAGTGCTGTCACTTGCATATGTGTTTAAGTTTACTCAAAGAATTCATTGCATTTCCAAGGAAGATAATTAGAACAGAGTTTCTAAAATGAGACTAGATAGAAATTCCTAAAATTGCCTTGAATTTGCTGTTTGAAGCATCTTGTGCAATAAAAATACTTGGTGTATTTCTTTTACTTTTTAAAAATTGGTGTGGCACAAATCTAGATGAGCTGGAAAGTTTGGTTTTCTTCTCCAGTGAGTAGGTGTCTGCTGACATCTGGGAAGGACTGTAAAACCTGCATTTGGGAAGATGCAAATGAACTGAATATTTCTCTGAAACCGGATTGATGCCAAAAATCCACCAACTGATGCTTTAAAACTGTGTGAAAACTGAAAGAGGTTATTCCTCCTTTTCCAAAGATGATCCTCAGTATGCATATTGCCAATGCTTCCCAGAAGAGTGACTTGAGCTCTGGACCTTGCCTTACAGACCAGTGAGATAATTGCATAGTTATGGAAAAAAAAATATAAATTCTTGTCAGAATCCCCAGGTGCCTCATGAATGAATTTTGTATTCACTCTGCAATTTCTCAGTTCATATATTATCTGTGTGTAGCTTTTCTCCATATGTGACAAATTGGAAACAGGTTTTTATTCTTGGTTTCATCTCAGGAGGTGAAAACTTATTTCTGCAAATACATCTTTTTGCAAATGTAAGCTTTTTTTTTTTAATGAAGATGATAAGTTGCTCTAGGATAACAAATTATTAGGGAATTTTCCTTAGAGACCATTGAGAATTCTCTCCTCAGAAGAGAGGCTACTGCGTGGCTAAGGGGAAAGAAAGTAGGACAGACCACAGCGAGTGAGAAGTCATTATGGAAATAGGTAAAAAACTTTGGTTCCCCTTTTCTGTTCCATCCTTACCCATGCTGAATATGAACTGCATTCCTCTGAAGAGCTTGACTCTGCTTTTTTACTTGACCTAGAACTCTCTTAATACAGTGTTTAAATTTAAAGAGTTTGTTAAGAAAATGTTACTGTAGCAACAGAAAAGTAATATTTTTCAGATTTGACAAAAAGCTTTAGTGTCCTTCTTGACTGAATCTTCCAGATTTCACAGTATGAATTTTTTTTCAAAGTCACATATGGTATTTGTTAGATGAATTACCAAAAAAAAGTCAAGTGGTGCAGAGACAAAAAAGGATGATTTCAGATAGTGACTTTTTAAAAAATAATCTTATCTACAGTAATATGTTGCCATTCCATTATATGAGGCTTTATAATATTAATAAAGTGATGATTCCTGTTTTTCCGTGGATCTGCTGAGGGACACACTCTTGGTGGATCAGCTCTCCAGGCTGGTATGAGGCCTGGTAGATCTGAGGATATTCCACAGTGCTGGATGGTTAGCAGCTGGGAAGGTCACACCAACGTGTGTGTTATGATCTTTTGCCCCATTCTTACCTTCTTTCCCTCAGCAGATGCTATTGGTTTCTGTCAGAGAATGATTTTGGTTTAACCTGAGATGGCTCTTTGTATGGTTTGCTCCTTTTGACAAAAGCAAACTGAGTAAGCACAAATAGCAGCCCTGAATAATGCCTGGGTTCCCCTACAGAGTGGTGGGGCCAGGCGACTGCAGTGCTGAGCTTATTCTGAAGAATAATAGAACAATTCTGATATGGGCAAAGATTCTTGGTGCAGGTATTCAGAAACTTTACTTTGAAGAAAAAAAAGACATTTCACAGTAATCGTGAACCAAAAATTATGCTACTATTTGCTCATCAGTCCCTGAATAAGTAATATTTCATAAGAAACAAAATTCCATGGATTTTTGCTAGTGAACTGCTAATGCAATGCGAAGTGTGGGCAGAAAATACAGTAGTTAAATGAGTTTTTTATAACTGTGCTTTGGCCAGAAGTCTCTATACTGAAGTGCTCCCACTGGGTTCTCATAGCCATGGAAAATATGTAACTAACTTTGGTGGGAGGAAAAACCCATTAATTTGCATTGTACTTTGGATTTCAGTCCAGATGAGAAAGTGTGAAGGAAAAATGTTACGTCAAGGCAGAACACACACAGTATTATCATCTGCTGAGCTGGATCATTCTACCCAGCGAAGCCAGGCCACCTCTGTTTCCTTCTGCCTCTGCTTTCAGACTGTGGCAGTTCTGTATTCACCGGCGTGTGAGAGCTGGGGTAAACATGGACTTTGGAGTAAGCAAGGGCACGTGAGATTTCAGTGTGGCCTACAGCTAATTTCTGTGCTCTAGGCAATGGGAAGGAACAAAACTAGGATTTGTTTTACTTCTGGAGTGTGAAATAATACAAGTGCACCTTTGTGCATGACATCTGTGTGAGAGGGAAGATTAAATTGCAAGCACATTGAATTTTAAGAGAAAATAGCTCAACAGTGCTCTCAGAAAACAGGTAATTGAATAAAATAGAAAGAGGTACAGTAAGTGTGCTGATTTATCATGATCTTATATCAAATAGGTGGATGTTATAACCACAGCTGAACCCATTTTTTTTCATTGCCTTGGTGTACTTTCACGAATGAACATAGTCTTAAAAAGTAAGTGTGGAGAAAAACCTAACAGATCAAGAAGATCTGTTAGTATTTTGTAACCCTGAAGTCACAGAGTTTAAACAAGCCTAACTTTTGAAGGCTTCTTTAAAGGAGGAAGCTGAGAGATTAGAAAAAAAACCAAAAAACAACTGCTTTGCTGCTTTTAATAGTGCTTATAATTATTTGAATATGCAGTTTTAAAACAGAACAGTTCCTGGAATCTTTCAGCTATCAGAACAGGTTTGTCCTAAAACAAGCCTATAGAAATATGTTTATCACTTTCCTTAAAATTAAAATAATGAAGGAAACATTTAACTCTTCCCTAGAATTACTACAGTGACAGAAAGTGGCAGTTGTTCCTCTAATCTCTGGCTGTTGTACATAAGTTATTTGAGAAATGATTGTGAGTTTTTGCTTGCAGAACAAGGGATCTCAAATTGCTCCCAAGTACAGTATGGCTGTTAGATACCATAGAGCTGCTGTATTTAACTTCTTGAGCCACTGGTTTTGTGTGATCATTAGATTAAAACTCTTAAGTGTAGTACAGATACCAAAGTTATATTTTACAGAACCCAGCAGAACAAGGAAATACGTTATATTTTGGTCTGGTTTTGTCTGTGTAATTTTTGTGGCTTTTTGCTTTCATTCCTTAATTGCAGCAGAGAGTGTTCCTTGAAGAGGTTTTAATTTTATCTGTACAGCATTTGGAATTTTTTCTTTATGGGAGCTTCTCATATTTCAACGTTTGTTTTTGTTCCATCTCAGGGCAAAAATAAGAAAAATAAATTAAGATGTTGTAATGGAATAAACCATGAAAATATTATTTTATCAAAGATAAAATACTGAAATATTTTAAAATTTGGGCTTTTTAAATTAACACTGAACTTTTCAGCCCGATCTACAAGATTTGTCAGCCTGAGGGCAGAGTGAAGGATTTACCAGTCCTCTTCCTAGAAGTTGTAGCTTCAGATCTCATGTGTCCATGATGAGCAGGAGGGCCCAGTCTTGTCACTGGACCAGGCTTCCTTGGTCACCTGATCCAGGAGGCCACGCTCTGGAAGGGGTGTTTGAAAAACCCAAAAAGTCACAAAATCAGAATAGAATCACAGAATGATTTGGGTTGGAATGGACCTTTTAAAGGTCACCTGGTCCAATCCCCCTGAAATGAACAGGGACATATTCAACCAGATTAGGTTGCTCAGAGTCCCATCCAACTTCTTTCTTTTATCCAAAGTCCCACCATTCACATCTGGCTCAGATGCATTGTACTCTCAAATTAAATATTTAGATTCTATTATTTGTTTCATTAGAACTATCTTGTAGAACCTTAGTTTTCTGAAAACTACATTTTTTTCTTTGAAAGATCTGTTGACAGTCTCCATCAGCTTCAGTTTATATAAGGATCAGGATGTTCAGAGAACTCAGTTGGTTTTGTTAACAAAAAACCCCAAACAACTCAAAATAAAGCAATCTTTTAATTTTTCTTACCCAAGAGCAGAATGTGAGTGGAATTGTCATGAAAATGGTGTTTATGATTTTATTTCTCCTTGAGGTGTCTGCTACCTGGTCTGTTTTTTTTAATACCAGGAAAAGAAATCTTGTTTCTCAACTGTCTTCAAAGAATATGTTGGTTTCACTAAAATATGTGTATTTTTATGTACTTTCAAAAGCTCCAACTTTTACAATATCACAAAATGTGTAGATATCTGTCCTCTAGTGGGAATTACAACAAAATGTGTTCTGCACAATTTTTCAATTATTTTCTATTCCCAGCCAGACTGGAAGCTACACATATTGACAAACCTCATGAGAAATAGCAACATGTACCAAATTCCTTTTCAGCTCTAGGAATTTAGTCCTTTCTCAGAAATTAGATTTTGTTAGATTAGATATTTAAAAATCGGTTTGGTTTTTTTTCCCTTAAATTGCTTGATAAGCAGCATTTCAACTTTTTCTTTGAGAAAGCTTGCTGGATTTTTAGTTGTGGGGTGTGGGATTCATCTCACTTCAGATCTCTGCAGCTGAGTCAGTCACTCTGTGTCCCATTTATAGTCACTGAAGGGGAAGAGGTACTCATGGGACTTATTTGATCTGACCTATTTTACGTGTCTGAGTCAGGAGGAGATGAGTGGTACTCCAGGAACATTTGGCAAACTGACTAAATCTCCATCAGCTGCAGAAGCAGCAAAGTGTGAGCAAAGGCTGTGTCAGAGGAGTATAGAGGAGTATGAGCTCCCATCCAAACTTTCTGAAATATCTCCATGAACTTTTTAAGACTTGAGGTCTGCATCTTCAAATGGGAAAGTTTCCAAATCCTCTGTCTTAAGTACTTAAGTATTCTGTCTTGAGTACTTTGTAGTGCTCAGGTTTATAATCATTAGTGATGCCCTTGTTACACCTAAAAAACATATCACATAGAAGGTAAATACATTCTCATGCAAAGTTTTTAAAACTAAGAGAACCACAGCAACAGGAACTCTGTAGAAGGGATAGTAGCACTGTCTTCCTTCTCTTGAAGCATTTTGGCTCTACAGTAATGGAGTTTCTTATGATTTGGGATTAAATTATATTTTTGAAAAGTCAATTATTTTGAATTTTTAAAAAATAATCTTCTTGTTTGCAAATTAATTCTTAGTTTGAAATAAACAAGGAAAATATAAGAATTTTCCAAGTAAATTCTAAGCAATCACTAACTTTAAACTAAAAAGATGCAGTAAAATTCCAGTTTGTTTCTAAGCTCAAAAAATTTTTGGCCATGGTATACAATCATGCAAATGCACCAGCACAGACACACTTGGCTGCAAATACATTCTTTACTTCTTCTTCTACAGTATAAAAAGTTTCATAATTTTTGATGATTATTTGCTGTATGATGCTTTGCTCATGTTCAGCATAGTTGTTTGGTTTTTTTTTCCCCCAGAGTACTAACTAATCTTGATACTGTGAAAAGTTTAGACACTTTTTAGGGATTTTTCTTTCACCTGTGCTTATTAGAAAACAAACCTGTCTTTAATCTGATGTAGACTGTTTTATATATAGAAATACTGCAATTTTTTTCAAATATCTATAATGAACTATATAGTGCTTATTTATTTTATGTTGCCACCAAACATGTTGGAAATTTTAAAGATTCTTGAGAAGAGGCATTTCCAGCCTGAAGGGCTTGGTAAATTAGGTAGGATGTATAATTAATACAAGGATTTAGAGGTTGCATAAATTAATATTAAAGATAGTTACCAACATGCTGTTTACATTAACTTAATTTGACAGTGAATTCTTTTCTCTAGAGTAGTAAGAAGAAAAATATTTAACTCATTGAAGAAAGAGCAATATTGTGGTCTGTGGGCTGGCAACCCAATTGCACCAGGTCTGGAAGGTCCATGAATATGGGTAAGGAAGGATTGAGAAATGATCACACTCAGGGACATCTTCTATGCTGGCCCATGACAGTCCTGAGGGACTGAGCTGAGCATTAATAGATAAAGGGGAAGCTGTAACTTGGTTCAGAAAGGGAACTCCAAATGTGTTAACAGCGTGGAAGGCAACAGCAAACAAGAGTAAAGTAAGTTGGAGGACTCAAGTTGTTTGACTGGAGAGGTGAGACTGATTGGAGAAGAGAGAAATATTAGGAAGCAGATTATGAAGGGCTTTGAATGTCAAGTGGCCATACAACAGGA
Organism: Chaetops frenatus; assembly: GCA_013400775.1. NCBI lineage: Eukaryota > Metazoa > Chordata > Aves > Passeriformes > Picathartidae > Chaetops > Chaetops frenatus. The sequence continues at coordinate 647,516 of VZTR01013011.1, forward strand.
TTTGATTCCTGTTTCCTGCTATGTGACATTAGGCAAATCATGACATTTCTCTGGTTTTTATGAGTCGAAACTGTGGATAATGCTTGCATACCAAGTAGCAAATTGTGGTGACAGCTTTGGTCTTGGAGCCATGTAAATGAGATATTTAATTTACTAATTTTAAAAATTCTTAAATGAACATGGTGATATAAAAGCATTAAATTCACACTTTCCTTGAACTTACTTTTTGTAGTACTCATTAACATATTTTTCTGTAATCAAGAGTTCTGCAGAGCTTGATTTCTGTATACAAAGCTATTTATTTATGGAAAACAAGTTTCTACAAGGTGATTTTCTTTTCAATCTCTAGCCAGATTGAATAGCTAATGAGGAAGTGTCCTTCTCTTTGTATTTCATGATCCTAAGCTTTTTCTTAATATACATATGTAGGAGATTATACTGTGTCACTAACTCTTAAATTTAGTGTCCCCATTCATTACATAAGATAAACATGTGCAATATTGTTGCCAGCTGCAGGAGCAATCCTTGCATGTATTGATTTTATTTTCCAAAGAAGAATTTACCACATAAGATATGGTTAGAATGGTACAGTTTGTAAAAGCAAAATACAGTACTGCAGAGAAACTTCAATGTTCTTGAGGGAATACTTTGTTTTACACAGGTGTTCCTTTTCTTGAAGGTTAAAAAATACTAGGAAATTAGTCTGTTTGAAGTTCAGGAATTGTCATGATATCCATGATGATCTCACACAATATTATCTCTAAGAATTCCTGTCTTCCATGTCCAGCTGGCTAAAGTACCATGTCTTGTGCTGGTAGATGATGACCAAAGCTGAATTTTACACCCTTTTGCTACGTCTCATCTGGATTTCTGTAGGATAATACACTGAGCCTTAAAGTTACCCTTCTTTAATTAAAGATTGCTAATCCAGAAAAAGGCACTGGGTGAATTCAGCAACACAGGCAGACCTGAGTTGGATTCTGATTTAAACACTGGTTTCCTACATATCAAGCTCAAAGCCTACACCCTTGTTTGTGAGAATACCACTGGAACTGAATGGGCAAGACTGAGAGAAATTCACACAGAAAGAGAGCAACAGAGAGAAAACTTCCAGAAGTTACATATTAGTCATGTCACTTGATGTGCACTGGAAAACAGTTCGATAAGACCACAATCCAAAAGCACACAGTGACAAAAAGTTCTCATTAAAATACCATGGAGCTCACATTTGAAGATGGTAATAATTTTATTGACATTTGAGAAAACTTATCTTTTCTAAAGTTAACGTTTCATGCAAAATGATTGAGAGATCTGGAGAAAACCTCTATCTGAATGAGTCAGTTTGTGGGCTGTTGAGTCAGTTGGTGGCTTAGGTAAATTTAAATGAAAATAGTTTTTCTTTTGGTTGGTATTTAGATGTTTCTCTCATCTGCAGTAAGTAAAAAATTTGCTGCTAATATTACTTGTATTTTTATTGAAATTAAACTTACAATTGATTATGACTGGGGAAGCAAAGTGCTTCCCAGTGTAGGCTGAGACCAAGTTCATGACCAGCTAAGGAATCTGAATATACATCAGTTGATGGGACTTGATAAGATGCATCCCAGAGTCCTGGGGGATTTGGGTGATGTAGTTGCCAAGCCACTCTCTGTGATATTTGAAAAGTCATGGCAGTCAGGTGAAGTCACAGCTGACTGAAAAACAGGAAATGTCGCATCCATCTTCAAAAAGGGTAGAAAGGAGGACCCTGGGAACTCCCAAACTGTGCCTGGGAAGATCATGGAACAGAACCTCCTGCTGAGATGCATGGGGGACAGGGCGGTGATTGGACATAACCAGCGTGGCTTTGCCAAGGGCAAGTCCTGCCTGACCAATCTAGTGGCCTTCTATGATGGGGTGACTCCATCAGTGGGGAAGGGAAGGGCTACAGATGTCATTTATCTGGACTTCCATAAAGCTTTTGACACAGTTCCCCTGAACATCCTTCTCTCTAACATGGAGAGATATGCACTTCATGGGTGTGCTCTTGGGTGAATGAGGAATTGGCTGGGTGCTTACAGCCACAGGGTAGTGGTCAACAGCTCAATGTCCAAATGGACAT
>VZTR01013011.1:649679-677882 GCA_013400775.1 Chaetops frenatus
GGCCATGGCACTCCCAGCCCAGAGAGCCAAACGTGTCCTGGGCTGCATCCAGAGCCCTGTGGGCAGCAGGGGAGGGAGGGGATTCTGTCCCTCTTCTCCACTCTGGTGAAACCTCATCTGGAGTGCTGCATCCAGCTTTGGGGTCCCCAAAATAAGAAGGAGGTGGAGCTGTTGGAGGGAGTCCAGAGAACCAGAAAGATCATTAGAGGGGTGGAACAGCTGTCCTATAAGGAAAAGCTGAGAAAGTTGGGAGTGTTCAGCTTTGGGGTGACTTTATAGCATCCATCCAGTACCTGAGGCAGGGCCTCTAAGGAATCTGGAAAGGGACTATTTACGAGGTCATGTAGTGGCAGCAGAAGGGAGAATGGCCTTAAGATGAAGAAGGGTAGGTTGAGATTAGATATTAGGAAAAAATTCTTTACTATGAGGATGGTGAGACAAGGATCAGGTTCTCCAGAGAAGTTATGGATGTCCCATCCCTGGAAGTGTTCAAGGCCAGGCTGGATGGGGCTTTGAGCAACCTGGTTTAGAGGAAGGTGTCCCTGCCCCCCATCTAGCAGGGATGTTGAAACTTGATGATCTTTAAGATCCCTTCCCTCCTAAACAATTCAATGATTCTTTGGTTCTATGACCCAAAACGTATTTATAATATCCAGTGTAATAAAACCTTTGTGTACTTATGCAAAAAGTTGGTTTTGAAACATGGAGATTTGGACTGAGAAGAATATGGGGATTTTACCTGACAGCTTTGTAGTTCTGGTAAAGGAAAAAATTCATTAAATTTGTCAAGAAAAAGGTCATAATATATGGTGGAGAATGAAACCTGAAACTGAATAAATTGATGCTAAAAGATGAGGCTTTTTTAATCACTGGGATGATAAGTCATCAAAATGATTCAAATGGGGCATATGATGCAATACTGCTACTCAAACAGAAATTGTGGACTAATTGTAGTGACCACCTGATGATACTTGATGACATTTTCCAATGTTTTTAATGTAGAATGTGCTCACCATGGTCTTTTCTGACCCTGAAATCTATCAATCACTCTCATATGACAGAGTGCATTACTGTGGAATTTATTCTGTACAGATTTTTTTCTTCATCACTGTTCCTCTACTGTTCACACAGTGTGAATTGTGGTAACTATTAATTCTGAAGTAAAATGATTTTATGGTGGTTTTATTATTAAAACAAAACAATTTTTAATTATTCTGAATAATAAGGTCTAAGAAAATCTTGCCAGTCTTACTAGAATACAAAGACAAAAATGCTTATCAGCTGAAGTTAAAATCTCATTTCATTGCAAAGTGTTGTTTTATTGAATGTATTTTGTAATGGGTTGCCTGTAGAAGTTGGTGTGAATGGTAATTCTGTATTCATACTTTTGTCATTTATGGCTTGTAGTCATATAAGAAAACATAGCTAAATGTTTCTTATTATTTCTGTACAAACTGCAGAAGGAAAGGATGGAGGTCCCCATTCTATAATAACAAAAGCTAAGCAGAAAATATTTTTTTACCCTTTATACTATTTTTAAATTGATTTTGAGAACCTGCTCATGAAACACTGAAGTACTCAAGGAAGAAAATTAAATCCCTGGGTAGTAAACCAGAGAAATTATTTCTTAAATAAACTGCCATAAGACATTTTTCAGATTCTTACTTTTCATCTGGGCAAGCCTTGGAGGACTTCATTTTTCCAAAGACAACTTTGCCCTGGAGGACAGTGGTTTTCAGCTTCATCAGAACTTTATAAAGTTTCTGAAGTCTTTCATTGTTGTTTTGTCTTAGAAATGTAGTAGCATTTCTAGTGGAGTTTCAGCAGAACAAAACTAGTCTGAGTTATTTATTATCAAGATAGTACTAAGGTGAGAGCATCTAGTTGTTTAATATTGAAAATCAGAATTAATGGGCATCACCTTGTGCCCCCCTATCACTTGTAGTGCTCAGTCTAAGTTGATACATCTTGGGGTAGTGAAATCCTCAACATGTGACGATTTTCCATGTATGGATGTGTATATATATGTATATATTATTAATATCAGATCAAGCCCAGAGTTCTCATGCTTTCATGTTCTGGTTCAGCAGTGCTCACTGCTACTCACTGTCCTTAAGAACTCAGTGCATTACAGGCACCTGCACGCTGAGTTCTTCTTCAGGGTTCTGGTTGCAATTCACCACCAGCATTACAAAGCATCAGAGCTACCTCTGGATTTTGTGCACTTGTCTGTTAAGTTCCCTTTGCAGTGTTTCAGGTCAGACAATCCAAATCAGCCCAGCTGATTTTATAGTAACTGTGAGGGAGGTTACACAGAAAAAAATCTGACTAATCTGAATTTAAAATATAGCAATAATAGCTTTTGACCCCAAAGCACTGTATGAATTTTTATTCTTTTGATGGAAAAGGGATTGTTATTGGTTTTGCTCTGGTATTTTGCTGCAGTGCAGCTTTCTATGCCTTCTTCAGCCTTTTCTGCTGTGTTTCTGACTGAAGAAACAGAATGAGAGAGTGAGTCCTGTGACTTCAGGTCAGTACAGGATCATGCCCCAATGGGCACTGTATCTCTGGCTCATATAGAACTTTAGTCTTCTTACTTACTGCCAAACTCTACACTAAAGAAAGGAGGCCAGCAGGTGTTCCACACATTGCATGGGAGAAATGTATCTGAGCTTCTATCTGCTCACTTTCTGCAACTGCTGTAGAGAGTTTTAGGGAGCAAGGAGAGACTGAAATAAAGTCATCTTTCAGAAATGAACAGAAAGATTTTCAGACACTATTTTGTCCTCTGGCTTTTTTTATGATTAGACAATAAACTTTTCTTATTTTTAATTGAAATCTAATTACTCATCCTGTGCTGCTGGCTTTTATTTTCTTACAAATGACATGAAAAATAACTTTTAGGAAATACAATAGTAGTAAAAAAAGGGCCATAACCACAGAAGGATGTAAGGATCACCTGCTCTTAGCTTGTTTGAAATAGAATCTTGTATGTAACAACAAAGCATACCTAGACAAAAAAGAAAGTGTGTTATTAAAAATATTTTCCTTGAAAATATAGGTGTTGTGGAGACAAATGGGATGTGAGTCATTAGGAGGTGTGGTCTGATTGACACTCAGCTCATGTTGTGATTTGCAAAAATAGATTATACTCTTTTCATTAGCACTAAACTTAAACTTTTCCTGTTGAGAGCAGGAGCAATTGGGGCTTAGATAATAAAGCTGGAGATATAAAGTAATTTCACTGTATTTTGCTTCCATTTTATGGTGTAGAAATTTGTGTAACTTAAAATGTCAATAAGGAGATAAATTACTGGCTTTCACTGTGAAAAAATAGTAGTATGATTTTCTTATGCCAAAAGATACAGCAGGTATCTGTTGAAAAATGAAACAAGAACAGCTTTTTGAAGCAGCAGAGGTTTCTTTTATTCCATATTCTTGCACATATTTTTTCTAGCTACTGAATTTTTTTTATAGCTCTTGAAGTAATAAAGCTATTGAAATATTTCTGTCCTTTCAAAATTATTAAGAGATAGCTGTCATAGTTAGGAGTGAATCACAGTTAGTTCCAAATAGTGAGCTGTACTAGCACGTTGTCCTAAAGAAAGACGTGTCCTTATAGACCCAGTCTTAATGTATGGGCAGCCTCAGCTGGGCTGAGCTGATGGTGCCAAAGTGTCCCAGCTGCTTTGCCAAATGACAGGAAACAAAAGAAAGCCATAAAATTTTTGGATGGTAAAGGCAGCAAAGAAAGAATATATTCAATGATCACTAGAGAAGACTGTTGCTGATATCTGTAAGTGCATGACTGGAGCTGGAGAGAATGCTGTTGTGTGGCTGGTGACTTACAGGACAGCTCTTGATGGCCCCATGTCACCCAAATGCTGACCTACTTCTGCTGCTCTTGGTCAGACAACCTGCTGGTTGTTTTATGGGAAAGACTTTTTACTTCTCCTAGTAAAACTGATTCTTTAGTTTATTTTTTTTAATATATATTTTATTAATTTTTTCCCAGCAACATTAGAAAAACCATTATTCAGAAATGATTGCATGCTTTTTAGAAATTCCTATGATTTAGAAACTATCAGACATCTGAGAGTACTTGGTGCAACACAGTCTTATGAAGCGAGATTCACAGGCAATGTGTGTTGATTCTGGATCTGGGAGTTACTGAAAGAGTGAGGGAGTTGCATTGCTAGGAGGGAGATGATTCATGAGTTGGGAGACTTTCCCTTAGAATCATAGGGTAGTTTTACTGAAACTTTTGCTGTGACACAGCGCTCTCTCACAGCTCACCAAATGAAGGCTAAGAACATCATGCAGGACAGTTTGGTGTAGGAAAAAAGAGAAAAGGAGAATGTTTTAAAAATATGAATTATGGAAAACCTAAATTGTGAAGCACATATGTGTAGTTCTATCTGTATAATTATGGACATTTGAAAACTTTCTGTAACTATTGGTTTGGTTAACACTAGTGAATTAAATCCAAATTCTTACAAAATTTGCTCACCTATTTCCTGAATAGAACTACCCTTGTGGTGCAATTAACTGTGATGGAAAGCCTACATTCTTGAGAGAGGTGACACTTACTCTAGAGGAGACATTTCTGCTTCATGTAGTCAAAATTTGAGTGACTTAACACCGTTGAAAGTTACATCACTTTATTTAGAACATGAGATCTCTGGAGATACAAAGTAAGATGTGAGGGTGGGACATTGTTAGCGTGGAATCCGTAAACTTGAGGTATAAAATTGCTTTTGCTGAAGCATAATTAAATGTGGTACAGCCAGAACAGCATAAATTATTGGGGACTGAATTGTGACAAATGTACGTCATCCTGAAATTAAATGGCTTGATTTTTAAAGATGCTTTGTTAGATGCAAACATTTTACAAGTAAGGACAAAAAGAAATTAAGAGCTGGACTATCAAAAGTCTTTAGGCATGATTTCCAAACTAGTAAAGGTGGTAAAGATGGTGCTTTCTGCTTCTCTCACCAGACTCTTCAGCTGGTCTATTTAATTCTGAGGTCTAAAGATACTCCAAGCTGAGCTGGTCTTCTTGAATCTGTTCCTATGGTGTGCATGAACTAACCAGGTGTTAACCAGTGGAACACCTGCTGGTTTGGGTTATCACTGGAAGCTGGGGTGGAGGTCTTTTGTCTCCATGAGGCTGCAAGGACATTTTTCTCAAAATTCTCACATTTTTGTGATAAACCTCACCACTAAAGTGCAGCATAGCAGAAAACCCCAACCACATTGTGATTTCTCCATCAGGACAGTTTGCAATGTTCTTAAATTACTGAATAGAGCTGGTCTCATGGAGCTGAGATTGGCTTTTAATAAGATCTTTGGTGAATCAGTCTTCAGTGGAACAATGTGCTAGATCTAGTATTTAAGAACAAGGTGGAGATTTTGGTTTGTTTTTGTTTTGTTTTGTATTTTTTTGCTTGTGTGGTTTTGTTTTGTTTTGTTTTGCTTTTCTGTTAAATTGAGGAGGTAATCCATGCTTTTCATACAGACAGTGATTCTGCCACACAGCACTATGATGAGATTCTAGAAGTATGGCATGGGAGTACTAGTCAGGTAAGACAGAAGCAGTTCATTTTTTCCAGGAGAGAGAACTACAAGCAGCTCTCATTACTAGAAGCAGATCTTTCCATTTTTCCCAGTAGTAGCAGTACCTATTTTTAATTGCTGATCATTAACAACTCCATGGGAAATGGAAAAACCTATAGCTAGTAATTGCAGCCTCTTCTCACCCTTCAGTCCTGGAGGATCCTGTCCTCTGCTAACAATTATGAAATCTGACACTCCTGGGTCATGCTGCATATTAGGTTAAACCTAAGTAGCTGTCAAGAAGAGGAGATACCATACCCAAGGCAGGCTACCAAAGGAGGGCTGCATTTCCACAAAGTTTGAGAATTGCGGCTTTATGCAGTCGTAGAGATGCAGATTGGAATGAGCTGTCAAATACAATTTTTCACAGACTTGTTGAGTTTATATAATGGGGAGGAACCTACCTGCAGAACAAGATGAAGAAAGAGAAGATTAAAAGAGACATTGAGCTCCACTGGCTGATCTCTAGGACGGTAAGAAAAAAGCTGAATAAGATTTTTGTACTTAGATGAAAACTGTATCTAGTTATTTTACAGGTTGGAATAGTAAATGTCTGAGGCTTTTGTGGTTTTTTTTGTGTTTTTATTTTATTTTATTTTTAAATTTAGTCTAATTTAATTTACTTTTTTTCTTCTTTTTTTCTTCTTTTTTCAAAGTTTTTTATGATAAAGACAGTAACTCAACAAAGGGTTATTTTAGGTGGCCTTACAGAACAAATTCCACCTTTTGCAGATACATGCAATTCTTTGATCAGCTGGTAGTGTGGACATACCAATTTGAGTGTGATGTCCAGGACTAAGTAAATAGATTTGGTTTATATTAAAGAGCAAGAATTTAATTGTATTAAAGTGGTATATACATTTTTCCCCCAATAAATAGAGCTCCTTTAGCTTCCAAGCAAGATTTAGCCATTCTTACAAATCCACACTCATGTTTAGCTGAAATGTCAATAGCGACTTACCATCCCTGGCCCCAACAGATGTCAATTTTCCAAGTGTAAGCAGCTCAGAAGGAGACACATATGAAGGAGACAAATAGAAGTACAGAGCCTGGCTGGAGCAGTTATATCAGGTTGAGTGATTCATGAACATATACTGAAAGAATTTAGTATGTGGCAGTCTGAATCAGTGATTTGTAAGAGATGACAGATGTAGGCAGAAACACCTTACTGACTGAGGACTGAACATGGTGTCTCTGACCATCTGAAAGTGTTGTTACAAATGTCAATGACAGGCTATGTGTTCTTTCTGCTGTATAACTTTGTTCAGACAATGTGCACTTGTCAGTTATTCTGGTTTGTATGAAATTGCAAGTGGCCATGTACAATGTGGTTTCCTCTGCCTTCCTCTTCCTACAGGAAACACACTCTTAATTCAAATATTTCCTTTCATCTTGGAGTGAGGGACACTGATAAAATGTAGAAAGCCAGAATTGGCAACTTGGGCTATCCTTTCTCTTTTGCTTAAGGAAGGAAATCTTTAGATGGATTTTGATGCAGCTTTATGTGTTGTTTTTTTCTTTTGAAAATAGAAAAAAAATGCAAAATGCAGCTTGTTGAGGTGTGAGACCTAATACAAGAGAAACGTGAGACAGACTTCTTTGTATAGAATTTAGATTTCCACTTGAAAGGCTGAAGTACCCAGGAAGTCTCCTGTGATTTAGTTTTAACTAGTTGGCAGATGTTGAATGATCTCAGCAACCGTCTTTGTTGGTATTCCATAGTAAATATGTAGCAGACTGACTGTTTATAATCTCAGTAATACGAGATTTGTCAGTCTTCCTTTATTACCTGCAAAATGGATTAGGAGAACAGTAAGATTGAACTGGTTCTCTAAGGAATGTAAGAGAGTTAAATGTCCATCCTTATTGGGGATTTTAATGAAAAATATGTCTTCAGTGATTATATTAAAAATAGTAAGACTACTGGCTCTGCTTCAGGTTTCTCTATCTCTCCTCATCCAACTGGATCACAGTACTCTCACAATTCCCACCCTTTCTAAAATTACTGGGAAATTACATTCATCTTTGGACAGAAAGTGCTGAGCATCTTACTAGAGCCAGTTTATGGTTTAATGTCTGTTCTCAGTGATGCAGTAGTAATGGAGATGCAGATCTGGCTGAGCAGATAGAAAAGGTTTATTTTTCCACAGATGCAGGTTTTTCCATCTCTTATCTTTACTTGTTTTTTCATTTCAGGCTTTATTAGCAATGAGTTGAAAAGGTCAACATTGACATACGTGATGTGTCCGTGATTCCAAGCTGGAAACCATTTCTAGCTCCTTTGCTGGGAAAGCACAGAACTATTCAGCTGAAAAAGCCCTTCAAATATGTCCACTCAAATATGAAGCAGCAGTTGCCTGAGAAAAATGTGCATTTTAATGAATTGATTTTAAAACATCACATAGCAACTGGGAAAAACCATACAATTTAAAATGAAAAAGAAAAGCTAAACTACAAAGAGCCATTAGGCTTGTCTGATCTGTTAAAATGTACACATTATGTTGGACCTAAAGTGAAAAAAATGAATGCAGTAAAAAGAAAGAACCCTATAGACCAGTCTGGATAAATCAGGTAGTTAATTATAAAAGATATTCAAGATTCAGGGTTTAATTTAATCAGTGTGACTAAATCATCCTGTGGTTCTCCTTTGGAATCCGATACAGTTTCTCTTTCTTAGCCACTACTGCTAATATGAAAAAATGCTTCTCATGAGTTAATTTATATTAACTCATGGAGTTAATATATGGCTTAGTAAGAGAACAGAAGACAATAAAAACATTTATTAGAATTAATATAATCTATTTCACTCTGGAAATAGAGAGTTCACAGTGAAACACCAGAGTAAAACCAGTGTTAAGAGTGCCATGCAAGTGAGGACACCCTGATTAGCTGTTTTTCTGAAGAGACATTCACAGATCCATTTCTTCCAAGGTAGCAGCTAAATCCTATTTCTGGCCCTTTGCTTCAGCACTGTCTGGGAACACAAGCGATGGCTGACAGCCATGGGAGGTAGAAGATAAAACTCGTTTATTTACTGAGGTATTAAGCAAACTTCTGCAATCATTGTTAATACTTTGGATGATATCCAAGGCAGAAGACCAGAGCCCTGTTGGCTCAGGAGTATAAGGAAGCTTTCTGGAAAATTGAAGCATTAATGAAAAGCTTATCTTACATACCAGGACTTGAGCAAAAGGCCAGAGCATCTGACAGCAACCTTTTTCTGAGAGGTTCTTTTTTTCTGAGAGGATCTGACTTCTTTTGGAATAAGACAGCAGAGGATTGGCCCACATCTGTATCTTTATACTTTAAAAACAAGTGGGAGCTTTTAAGTACGTATGCATGGCTGTATAAAAATCAGTTACCAATTTACCTGAAAGAGAAATATACCACAGGTATAGCCCCAGCTTGGTCAACGTTTTTCTTAGAGTTCAAGGTAAATAGGATTTCAGGATAAGGCAGATAAAGGTTGTATCTGTAATCAAGTGTGAGTGGCTGGGGGTTTTGTCAGCAATTTTCCACTTGAAAAAAAACCAAAACAACAAACAACAGCAAAACTCTTATGAAAATCTTGGGAATCCCATACCTTCTCCAGGCAGCCTGGAATGCTTAGAGACTGAGGAAAAGATAAGATTCATAGCTTTATATGCTGTAAAGTTGCACAAGTCATGGAGATGATTTGTGCAAAATGATTATGTGTGAATGCTGGATGGAAGGCAGCTCATAAACACAATTTTGTTGCTACTTGTGTTGATGAATATTTCTCTGAAGTGCTTCTGTACCACAGGGAGCTCATATACTGCTGATCTAACTTATACATGGTTCAACATGGGTAAAATGAGCCTCATCTCCCCAGTAAAACTGGACTGGTTTAAAGTTTCATTTGGTTTTACCCAGCCATAGAAATCTCTGGAATATATTTATATCCTATTTAAATTAGTTGCAGTGCACTTCAGTGAACAAAGCTTTACAAAATCCCTTTACTTTACTAGAGGTTCAAAATCAATAAATGTTACATGGTAAATTCCAAATCTTCACAAAAAAATGTGCATGGGTATTATGCTGGTACAAGCACAGAAATACCTTAACTACAATTCCTAGAGGAATTTCCATCATATCCTTTTAGGAAGATTTTTGCTTGCTTTCCTCATGCTCTCCTCTGTTTTTCTCTTCAGGATTTTGGCCCTGCTATCAGGGGATGAAGGGGTCTATACCCTCCTCTAAATCCAGGCACTTCCATGTCATACCCATCCAGGCATGCAGCTTCCTCATTCAGATGGGCTGCATTTGTTCCTGAAGCTGAAAAGAATATTGTTCTCTTATGTTGCTCTATTTCAATTGAAAGTTTAATTTACAGTGAAGGAAAAAAGTTTTACTTGCATCTTTTAATGCGGATATTGACTGTGATTTAATCTCTGTATTTAGAGATTTTATAAGGTTAACTGGCTACTTTCTGCATGTCATCCAATTGGACTAGATGATTTTTGCTGGTCCCTTCTAACTGAAATAGTCTATTCTATTCTATTCTATTCTATTCTATTCTATTCTATTCTATTCTATTCTATTCTATTCTATTGACTGCTGAATGTATGTTTTGAGAATGTTATAATCAACTTTAAGTAAAGCAAATTTTGAAAGGATCAATGAGGAAATCGTGAGAGAAGACTAGTCCAGAGCACCAATAGTATGAAAAGGAATGTGAGGATAGGGAGAAAATAGGAAGATTGATAATAGCCTACTAAGAAATTTTAAGATTATGGCAATATTGGAAAACATATTGGAAAATCTACAAGTATTTAAGAAGACAAATGCTCATGTATATTGTCACATCTCATCAAAATTGATAAGGAATATTTTTGCCTATGTGTTTCCTCATGAAAAAAGTTTTTCTTAATGTATCAGTAATAGTATTACCGATGCATTTCCTTCAGATACACGAGATGCCATTTATTCTTAGCTGGAAGGCACAGTAATGTATTTTCCTTGACCATACTGCTCTGTAGCTATCTGCTAATCCACTAAAAATTAGCAAAGATTTTAGTATTAAATATTCAATATTAAAATAGTTGTGGAAGTGAAGTAGGTGTCAAATGAAATGCCTTTCTGTGACTGCAGTGAGAACAGGAGAGCAATATGGCAGAAAGTGTTAATGGTAATTATCTGCTAATGATGAAATCCTGTGCAAAACCTGCAAGCCAGTGGAGTTATAGAACCACCAATACACATGAAAGGTCTCTTCTGTATCTCATTAAATGAGAAACTGGAAGTGAACTGAGAAACTCGTTCTTGACTATGCGGCAAAACACAGTGATCAGAGTCTGCACTAATAAACCAAATGTCTGACCCATTATCTGACCCACAGTGACACACTATAGGCAATTAAACCAGGATTTATTAACTTCTGTGTTTCTCAGAAGCTGCCATTCTCATTTCTGGAAGTAGCCCAGATTGATCACTGCATTGTGGAACAAATCCAATATAAAATCAAACTCTGAATAATTTATGACTGTGCTTGTAAGCCTATATTAAAAAACTTCTCAAATGTATAAATCCTCCAAAGGCCAGAAGAGTAATGAGTTTATATTTGTCTTATTTCTGCAGTGTAGACTGGTTCTTCAGTGTATAGTGGGAAACTAGTCATGACTTGAAATGATAGAAACTACTTTTTAAAATAAAAAACTGCCAACCCCCTATCTTTTTTAACAATGTTCTTATGACTTTTTCCTGATTTTATCATAATCTTTGACTAAGACTAATGTAATTCCAGCTTTTTACTTATTGTTATATGCAGATTGAAAAGGACTGTTTCAATGAAAACTTCACCACAGTGTCCAAAAATCCCTAATATAGGTGGAAGGGCCTCCTCCTCCCCCTACATCTAGGATATTTAGATCTCATTCTAGAATGCAGAGTCTAGCTATATAATGAGTATATAATCTACTTTTCTTACCACCCAAAGACGAAAAACACAATGAAAATAGGACATAATACTAATTGTACTGGTCAGATTGGCAGTACTGTTCTGGTTCCAAATATATTTCACCACTTATGTTGCCAGAAACATGCATTTACCATTATGCTAATCAAAAAAAAACTCTGTAAGTTGGCAGCCAGAGCCATGATTCTTTTCATGGTTGTCACAATGATTTGCAGGTGAGGTCCATGGCTACTTATTTAAGGCTTATTAAAAAGATTAATATTTTGCCAATAGGTTTTATAGTTTTCTTCTCCCTTGGGAAAAAAATTAGTTATTGTTTTGTTTTCTACTCTCTGTGCCTCTCCTCAACCCCCACCCATTCCCATGTCTGTAAAATTCTCCCATATTAAAACATTTGAGAGGCTGACTCATCATTGTGATGAGGCCACTAATTCTCATGATGAACATTTCTCTGTGCTTTGCTGTGAATTATTGACAGAATTAAGTAAATTTAGGAGTGCTGCCTACTAATACCCAGCTGCATTCTCAACACCAAAAGCAATAAGAACATTAACAGTAACCCTGTTCCACTTCCCCAGGGCTGCTTCTGCACATGAGACCCTCACCATCTCACTGCTGCTCTGTCAAAAAATTTCTCTCAATTCTTTCTCCCCTTGTTGTATTCAGAAAAGATTATATAATTCCTGCTTGGAGCTTAGAAAGGTGAGGAGATCTGTTGGGTTTTATTAAGGGTTAGCCTTCTTTGCCTTTCTTTGGCCTGTATTTAATAAGCAGAATGTGGTGGAAGGTTGGAATGTCAGAATAAGGAAGCAGAAGGAGCATAGAAAATGGAAAGATGGTACTGCATCCTCTGTTACTTTTGGTCATCAAGAAAACCTCAAATTTGTTTATTCTTTGTTCTGAAAAGTAGGTGAAGGCTTTCAAATAACATCCCCTTTGAATGTAATAATAATTCTGGTATTAAAGATTAGATTTCTGTGATCATAAGACTAACTTTTTCTAAACTGGATCCCAGCTGACTTCTGAAACGCAAAACCTTAAATTTCTCATGTCATTTTTCACCCTATTGAGGTGTTTTGGGAGCTTGTGCTTTGCACATATATTTAATGTCTCTTCTATGGTAATACAACTTATGAGCCAAAATGTAATATAGGCTTCTTAAATCCATTATTCAAAACTTACATTTCTGTCACTGCAGTACATTTGTGGTGAGTAATTTCAGCATTTTGGAAAGTAGCCATGATCTGAATGACTCAGAGCAAAGGGTTTTTACACAAAGGCAGATCATGACGGCATAAATTCTTTCATAAAAAGATTGAATCATTGACAGTAAATGTTCTTAATAAAGATGTATTCCAAGGGCCCAATTAACACAGTCTTTTTTTATGCAACCTTTGTGTTGCAAAACAAAGAACTTGTTTTAAAAAACTAAAATCACATGTACTTTCTAATTTAGTCTCATGTTTTGCATAAGTATCCTGCTTTCTCTGTAATAAACTTTTGAAGGAGAATAATGTGTTCCTGGGCATGAAAGAACAGGAGAGGCTTTAGAGACCCATTGAGGCTTTCAGGTGGACTAAATAATGAGATGCTTGTACCTGATTCCCAACCACATCCTGGGCTGCATCACCAGCACCATGGGCAGCAGGTGAGGAAGGGGATTCTGCCCCTCTGCTCTGATGAGATCCCACCTGGAATATTGCATTCAGCTCTGGGGCCCCCAACGTAAGAGAGACAGGGACCTGATAGAGCAAGTCCAGAGAAGGCCACAAAGGTGCTGAGAGGGCAGGGAGCACCTCTGCTGTGAAGGCAGGCTGAGAGAGCTGGGGCTGTTCAGCCTGGAGAAGGCTCTGGGGTGACCATTTGGCACCTTCCAGTACCTAAAGGGGCTACAAGAGAGGTAGAGAGGGACTTTTTCAAGGGTATGGAGTGATAGGACAAGGGGGAATGGCCTTAAAATTAAGGAGGACAGGTTTAGATTAGATACTAGGAAGAAATTCCTTCCTGTGAGAGTGGTGAGGCACTGGCACAGGTCTCCCAGAGAAGCTGTGGATGCTCCATCTCTAGTTTTCAAGACTGGATTGGATGGGGCTTTGAGGAACCTGGCCTAGTGCAAGGTGTCCCTGCCCATGGCAGGGGGATTGGAACTAGATGATCTTTAAGGTCCCTTCCAACCCAGGCCATTCTGTGATTCTATGATTCCGTGATCTGATGTTTCTTTTTTTTTTAACTAAAAAATAAGAACAATGGGAGGGTCTGACTGTGAAATAGCTTTTGCAACAAATTAAGTTGGTGAACATATGGTCTTGGAAGGGATAATAAAGGGAATAGAAGTTGTTGAACTAGAATCAAAATGGTAAAAATATGAAATAAAAAATGTAAAAATCAAGAGACAGAAAAGTATTTATAACAGTATTAAATAACTGAACAGTTCCTAGCAAGTCCAGGTCTTATAGTACATCTTCACATTTAAATTAAAGGAGTGTAGGTGTATACAAAGTAACTTTTAAGTAGTTGTAAATACAGGTGACAACTGAAGAAGACTAGGCTTTCCCAGTTTATGTTTGTGTTCAACTATTTGTCTCCAGGGAGTCAATACCAGTAAACAAGGAAGTAGTAGTAAAGATAGTGTAGAAAGGCTGGAAAGGCATGTTTTTGATTTAAGAATAGAAACAGTAACTTTCAAGAGGAAAGCCACTTTATGAAAGACATCTGAAAGAAGGAAAACACTAGAAAGTGCTAAAAAGGAAATTGCTAGACTTGGGGGAGATGCTTATTAATAAAAGAAAGAGATTATAATCTCTATATTTCCTGAAGAATTACTAAAAGAGAAATCCCAAACCCTCTATCATTGATGCACACTATCTAAATAAAGTATTTAAATCAAGAATAATGGAAGAAGCAAGAGCTTTTTGAATATATTTGTCTCTCATGCTGTAGAAGCCAAGTGCTATTTCAGCAGAAGTAAAAGTCTGAATGGAAAATGGCCCAGAAGGAATCTGCCAGGGAATAGCAGAGGCAATCTGCTCCCCAAAGGAAAGTGAGCCGGCAGCTGAGGATGGGAACACGGCTGGCTCGGGCAGGAGACTCATGGACAATGAGCCAGTCCCACCACACCTGAGCAAGGCAAGCAGGGCAGATTGATGACCCCACCCAGGGTTAGCTGAGAGTCTGGGCCACAGCCAGCCCATGATGATGAGGAAGGCCTGAGATCAGGGTGGGATATTAAATCTAAAGGTCTGGATCAGTAGGGGGCATACCCAGGCACTGATGTGGAGGCAAAAGAGCTGCAGTGCAGTTCAGACCAGGGGACGCAGTCTCAGCTTAATAGCAGCTCCCAAGACATGCAGTGGAGAGTCCCCAGTTCCAGCTTTTTTTTTTCATGAGAGATGAAAGGAATGAATTGGCCTTGAGCTCCTTCTAGGAGGGAAAAGAACTCAGAGTCCTGAGGACATCACAGTAAAATTGGGGTTTGCATACGGAAGAACTCATAAAATACATGATTTGGATACCTAGAAGATTGAGTGAAGGATAAAATGAGAATATAATAAGGCAACAGATTGATTTTTTCTTAATGTATGGCAGGAGAAACAGATAACAGACCTAAGACAAGGAAACTCTTTCCCCCAGAAAACTTGCAGAAGAAGGAAGAAGTGAAAGGAAGGACGTGGGATAACACAGCATGTTGTTTAACAAATCATTGAAGGTTTCAAAATGAGAGAACTGAAAACAGAGAAATAAAAAGGGGCTGAGAATGAGAACAGGACAGGAAAAGTGTAAAGTGATGTCTGGATTAGGTAAGAAAAGGCAACAAGAATGTAGAGGTCCAGATCCAAAAAATTTGATCACTGTTAGGGCAACCTGTGCCAGACATGCATCTAAGTTCAAGGTTGGCTAAGCAATTTTGGTTTAGGCAACAGAGTTTTCCAAACAAGGAACAAGAGGTTAAGCATCAGATAGAAATAAATGGGTTTCTTAAGAATGGAAATACACATCAGTAATTGGGAGCTGAGAAGAAGCAGCACTCTAAACTCTCTCTCATCTGGATTAGGCACCTGTCTCAAAGTTGCAGTTAAACTTCCATGTTGAGACTGCAAGCCTTCACCTTTTAACTTTGACACTTACACTATGATGGTGAATGAAATAGACATCTCTCAAAATATTTTTGTTAAGGGGTTTGTTCAAGCTGTTTTATGGAACTCACACTGCCAACCCTTGGCGGAGAGAGCCCACCACACTGAAGAGATGACTAAGTAATTTTTGAGTGATTTCTCCATTTTCAGAGAATGTCTTTATGTCTTCAGGCTAAGAAAGGACAGAAAAAGCTACTTCCCCAGGGAAGAATATAATTGCTTTGTGAAAAAAATCTGCAGTGAAATGCACCCATCAAAAAGTCTACTTTTCCTTACAGTTCCAGACAAAAAAATCCAACTGTCATCCAAACTGCATCATCCTCTAGGAGCCTTAGGTTATATCTTTGTTAATAAACTAATCCTGGACACAGTTTGGGCCTGAACACAGATATAAGATCATCCAAACTCCTGACACTGCCAGCATGGTCATAGCCATGATGCACTTTGGAGTGTTAAATAAGCACTTTTACAAACAATACCCAGGCAAAGACTGAGCATATATTATGGGCCAAAGATCCAGGGAGGTAGGATGCAGCTGATTTGTTTTGGAGAGAAAGGAGGTAAGAGTAGAGTGAGAGAAGTCAGCCAAATGCATGTGAGCCACGCTGTGCTAATCAATACGAGGGTCAGAGAATTGCTGCTGGCCCATTTCATTTATTTTTAGGAGCAGCCTGAAAGGACAGGTAGCAGCATCCCAGAGTTATCTTGACATTTGAAGTTATGTATTGAGGAATCATGAAACTTGATAGCAAGATTGCAGTGGTACAGGCATCAGCTTTGGTTGTGGTCAGGTAAGTAGCTCCTTGATTTAAAACCCATCCTTTAAACCTTGCTTCATGTCAGTGATTGCCTCCTGTCTGTTGACTCAGGGCTGCAGAATGTGAAAGCTTACAGGAGAAAGATAAGAAGTTTCAAAAAGTTAAAAGCTCAGTTCCCAGGAACTTAATAACACCTGAGAATCCCTTAGGTCTCTTTGAAAATCCTATCTGAAAATAAAAATGGGATGAAGTGTAGGATTTATTGGTTCTGACAGAAAAAAAAAAAAAAAAAAGGAATAGAAGTAGCAACTTTTCAGACAAGCTGCAGACTGGAAAAACAGAAGAGAAGTGATATGAATTTTCTAACAAGTCTTGTCAGTTTTCCTGTCCTTATTAAGGAGAACAGAACATCTGCAAATGGGGCAGACATGATCTTGAAAATAAGTCCTGAATCAATCAATTCAGCAAAGAACAATCTGTACACAGGATTTTGGTTTTGGCAAATCATCAAACAGCTATTAACTGGAAAGCTAAATGGGGTCAGCAATTCAAGCCTGGCTGGAAGATAATAAAATCATAAAAGCATTATAATATGCATTACTTAAATGTGAATAGTCAAGGCACATTTGAATTAAGTGTGGCTGGTTTCAGCTTCACATTATGACACCCACGTTTAGATGTGTCCATGTAGGTGCCTATAATGAATTAGTTACCTAAGCTCCCATTACAGTCAATATGATCTGTCAAGACCAGAGGCCTTTTCATCTGATCAGATGTGGGGAGTTAACTTAGAGTGAAGTGAATAGCTGTGGACTTTTGTGACTACTGTGTCTGCTGGTCACCCATCACAGCTGCTCCATTCTTTGTGAGGATATGCCATTTTTGTCAAATTCATCACAAGAAACTTCTGCAACATTTGCATTTTAAGCCGAGGATTTAGAATTTTCTCCAGCATGCCTTGGTTACCCTACTGACTATTTCTTCTAATTAAAATATAAGTCCCTTCACTACAAGATCGGTAGCCAGCTGATCATCCATATCCATGCACTCTATAGAAATAGAACTTGGAACTGAATATCCTGTGGAACTCCTATTTTTGGCTTATATTTTCTTCAGTTTACCCTTGGTCCAATTTTTAACTGTGGAACATCAGTTCTTGCCAGTGAAGCTGATAAGAGCAGTTCTAGGCCACACTCAGGACACACACAGCCCATACATTCTCTCTTGCATTCAGCATTTACCTGGAGCACTGTTGCCCTATAGCATTTACCTAAAAGAGTACAAAAGAATAGGGCAAGCACATATTCACATTTCTCTAGTTTACTTTTCCAGCCTTCAGAAGTTTTCAGCTCAGGGAGTCCTAAATCAAAGATTATATCACATTCTTGCTTACTAATTTCTAGAATTTTATGAGTCAGTCTTTTAAAAAGTGTTCTTGTGTGTTGACAGGATGGTGAACTTAGTTCTTCATGTTTATGTTTTCCACACTAAGGAATTTTTAATCCTTCTGTTTTATACACTACCTCCTCTAGCTGGAGAACAAACTTAATCCTTTCACTGTGTTTTCTGGATGAACTTACTTGACCATAACACGTTTTTTGGAACCTAGTGGCATAAGTCTAAAATTTTGTTCCCTAGTGATAATTCTAAAAGGAGAGGTGAATTTCTGTTCATCTAACCTCTATGTTGGCAAATATAATTTACATCCTGAATTTTGTTATTCTAAACTTAGTTTTGCATTAATGTCAAATAAACTTTATAGGAAGTATGTTAATAAAAGCTATATTTCACAATAGTGGTAATTCTACCATTTGGACTTTACTAATATTGAGAAATACTTCATAACTATCTTTTCTGAGGGGAAAAAAATTAAGGGTAACAAAGGTTTTCTAAATCAATAGGAAACAGATGTGATTATCATGAAAAGGCTTGATTTGAAGCTTCTTTATTATCTTGTTCATAATGTTTAAGTAAATCAGCTCCAAAATAAATAGTGTTGTGGGGCAGAGGACATTGATTAACTCCCTGAGTTTCAAGAGCTGTTCTACCCAAATCCAATTTTATAGGCATCAAGACAAGTGGAAAATTTCAACTCATTTCAACACTAGGAAAACTTTTTAAGACCATTTACACAAATTGAGCATGATAGTCCGTGGTTGTTTTTTTTTTGTTTAATTACCACATTATGGTAATAACAAAAGATCAGTTTTTCATGAGATTACACGTAGATTCTAATGGTAACTAAAGATGGATGAATGTCACATATTTTGAAAAATTAAATTATACACTAATGAGAGGATGCTTTGCCCTGAACTAGTGTGGTTCTAAATCTCCAAATTTGCTGATAACTGGAAAAAGTAGGAAACAGTAGGTGTGTGCTATTTGAGTAGAATTGTATTAATTGCTATAGGTTGGAAAAGCCTGATACACACAAAATGGTTGAAGTAAAAAAGGCTTATGTTATTTGTGAGGCTTTTGAATGGAAGTGAGTTGGAATGTAGCTCTGGTAAAAGTTTGAACATAAAAAAGCTGGGGCTGTAAGTGTAAAAAAAGATATCACTTGAAGGGAATTTTTCCTTGAAGATGATTTTTTTTGTTGTTTTGTTATGCTTATGATTATCATCTGAATAATAAATTTTCATTAATATTCATTAATATTGAAACTCAATTATAATTTTATTTTTCTACTTATAAGTGTACAAAAATCTGGAAAAGTTTTAGACCAAAAATGTAAATTCTTTCTTTTTGATTGCCAGAATATTTTACTTCTCCTTCCATGATGGTATGTTACGTTTAATGATTTTTCTTTTTTTTTTCCTAAGTTGTTCATTTTTGCATTTACCCTGGAGCAGAGCTGTCAGCTTTGAAAACAGAGGTTTTAACCAAGATGATGTATACCAGTTGCTTCTGAAGTGAGGTCATCTGGGACTTCCGACCTCTCATTTTGAGTTCTGGATGAAGTTCAGTCACTCCAGGGAGCATCTCCATGGCAGGATACCAGATGCTCTCAGTCCTCCTTACCTGTCCCATCCCAAAGGATTCACCTTTCTGGTTTGCACTGTTCCCTTCCATCATCACAGGGCCCGAGTGACTACTTTGATTTGCATTCTGCCTAAAGTACCTTGGGATAGAATTTGGCCAATTGTATTTGTTTCCATTGAGCTACAATAGTAACTCTGCATGAAAATTTAAGGAATAATCTGCACTAATTGCAAAGTATTATAAATTTTGTATCTAGAAACTTTTTTTCAGAGTGGAGATACATCACAATGACAAGTAAGAGCAGCTGAGATGTAGTATTGTGGAATAACTGATTACTTCTTGGCAGAAAGAGCAGTGATTTACTGGTGAGAAAATTTCCTCCTCTGTTCCTCTGACAATCACCAATAAATTACTGTGTCTTTTCCCTAACTTTAAACATTTACAAGCAACCCAGGAGAAAAATGTATTCTTCATTCTCTGAACATGCTTTCTGTGTCTTGTATCATCACTTACTAAAGGTATTATAACACAGTGTTGTTTAGTATCTCTCAGAATCACAGCTTTAAGCCATCTTTGTCTTCTCTTTGGCTGTATCTCAGATCAGGTAACATGTTCCTCTTTCCTTTAAATCCGTCCTGTGGATGTGTGATATTTAGTTGTTGAATTTAATGGAACTACAGGGATGAGTTAAACCACTGCCCTCCTGCAGGAAGCAGCTATCATTCATCTTTGAAGTTTGGGACTGTCACATTTGGTTACTGAACAGCTTTAAAGCAAACTGCTCCAGACTTGTATTGAGGTGAATCAGAGGGGACAGAAAGTAATTTCTTCTGTCTGCACCCTGGAATTTTTGAGGTTTATAAATGTGCTAATACTGCCACTCTCACTTGTTTACTTCAGGTTTCTAGAATTGGAATAGTGTTTAATTTTGACAGAAACTGTGGGACAATTTTAAAATTTGATTTAGCATTTTAGTAAAAATTGAGGCCTAGACTGTGATTAATTCTGTCATCTTGTTTCATTCAATGCTTGTCCCTCTAATCTTGAATTCTTTTTATGTTGCTGTAGTTATTCAGTGTCCAGTTACTTTCCCCATTGCTCATACAACTTTTAGTTTTTCTAATTTAGAATGCCATTCAAATACCTTCTTTACATTATAATGTACTTTTAAATGAAATAATTTTTAGTCATAATTTTCAAACAGAAATGGGATAGAGACATGCCCTGATATGTTAGGAATTTAGAAATTTCATTCTAATAAATTCGAAAAGTAGAAATGAGGTAACACCTTAAAATATTTAAGTAGGATTGCAAATACTATTGACTCAGTATTGTGAAAACGGGAAATACTATGACATGCTTTCTAAGTCAGGATCAATTTTATTACCTAATCTAAATCACATTTTGCAGATTTCCTCCATAATCTTGAGCAGTAGAAGCTTATTGTTGGAAACTGATACTGTGCTATTTTATGTTATTGTTGTATTTCATTGCTGGCAGTGAAGTTGGCTGGGTTGGCTGCAATAGTTATCCTAAAATCACAGAATGGTTTGGATTGGAGGGGACCTTAAGGATCATGTAGTTCCAACCCCTCTGCCAGGGGGAGGAACATCTTTAACTTGTCCAGCTTGCTCAAAGCCTCATCCAGCCTGACCTTGGACACTTCCAGCTGTGGATGGCGCAGCCACAGCTCCTCTGGGCAACCTGATCCTGTGTCCCACCACCCTCACACAGTACAGCATTTCTTTTTAATATCTAATCTAAACCTGCCTTTTGGTTTGAAACCATTCCCCCTTGTACATGTCCTTGTAGAAAGTTTCTCTCCAGCTTCTTATTTGTCCCAAAGCCTCCTTGGAGAACTGTGGTTTTTGCCTGTGTAGTGTAGCTCAAAAGATTTTTATTTCCCAAGAAGTTTTCAGTTGCGAAACTTTTGACAAGTAACTGTTTGAATCAGGGAGCTTTCAGGGAGTACTAAACAAACTTTTTTTAAGAAACTGGAAGCCAGATTTGTCCTCAGTTATTTAAAACAACAATATTAATATAATTTTACAGAGTGCATCTGTTTCCTTTAACATGAAAGCCCATATTTTTTTATTTGAAGTAGCAAATTTGATAAAATTACAGAGCGTAATGAAAATGCAAAGCAGAAGGAAGGCACAGGGCTTTCAGTAGAGATGGTAATTTGCAAGGAATACAGCGAAGCTTCAGTTTTAGTTTGGCCACAACCTGCAATCAAGTACTTGGAATAGCACATCTGAATACCCATCCTGCAGAATTCCAAAGTTTTATAGGAAATGGATTACAGAACAAAATAGTACTCTTCAGTTCTGGCAACACTAAGTATTAATAGTGTAGTTTCATGCACATTTTAAGACAGCACGAAGTTCCCTTTATGTCAAAAAAGCTGCCTGATGGATTTGCCTTCTCCTGGGCTGGCAATCAGTTCTGCTCCTGTGCTGTCCTCATCCTACCCTGTCCTCTGCAGGCTGGGACAACTGAATCCAGCTAAAACTAGCCAGAGGTGAAAGAGGCAGGAATGAACAGTCAGGCCTGTGATCATGCCACTTTATGTCCATATTAAATGCTCATGGGGTTGTTATTTTCCAGTGGTTTTTTTTTTCTTCTCTCTATCTCTGCAGATAATTATGTCCTCTTTCTTCTTGAGAGAGCCGCAGAATAAGCTCCACAAAGCTACTCATCATCAAGGAGATATTATATTCTTGTGTCATAAAAGGATTTGCTCCAAGACAGGTATTTTTTCATGAAAATGAAAGTAGCTGGAGCTGGTCAAGGAGCACATGTGACTCCATTAATTTGTCAGGTGTCAGGAATTCAGGAGATCATCAGATCAAGTCACAATTTCCACCAGCTCTGAACATTTTCTGCTAACAACATGTTTTTAAAAATCCTTAATTACATATTGTTATTTTCTCAAACTATTAGGATTATTTTTATTTTGCCCTCTGTCCTTTTATGTCTTGTTATCCTGCCTAAGTTGCTCTGGTTTCTCCCACCTAGAAGGTTGTTTTCAGTTATTTGGACAACACCCTCAGGCACACAGTGTGATGCATGGGGCCATCCTGTGCAGGGCCAGGACGTGGAATTCAGTGATTCTCGTGGGTCCCTTCCAGCTCAGGGTACTCGAAGGCAGATTGAAGGGAACAATGCAGCATGCATTACTTCAGCCCAGTGCCCACAGCTCTTTAAGAACACAGTCCTTGACTGCAGAGCAGGGATGCAGGGAAAGTGGCCTGAGAAAGCCAAGAAAACTACTGTTAAAACGGCCTCCTCGTGAGAAACACTGAGTCCATGAACTTGGATAGCTTCTAAAAACGTTTTTGTGCTGAAAGTAGAGCCATATACTCCTGGTGAGTCGTGCTGCATCTGTAGTATATCCACGTCCCAATGTGTCACATCAATAGGGGATTCACAGGGAATGACAAGTAAAAGCAAGGAGTAACAGTGTGATGGAATGTAAGTAACATTAGTGTCTCTCTTTTTTTCCCCATCATGCTACTTCAGAGGTCTGTGCTTTGATGTATAATACAAAAGGGCAGTAATGGAGGGAAATGTGAAGGATGGGTGGGTGTTAGTGATGTGCAAAATAGCAAGCTTGCCTTTAAATGGCTTGGCAAGGACCTAGCTGTGAAAAGAAGGCACTGCTGACAACTTGGAATCCCCCTAAGTGTGATGTCCCTTCTCCCTTCAGCAGCCTTAAAATTGAAATAGTGACAGGCTTTTAGTTATGTACATCTGCCTTCTCATTATTCAAAGCTAGGAAAATTTATATTAATTGATATAAAGAAAAGCTGAAGAAATGCTTTCAACTGAAAAAATTATGTTTTCCTTTATAAATAATGAAGGTCTTTTATTGACATGTATACACATTTTAAATAAAATAGATTAGCAAATAAGGAGTATTTACTGTGAATTTGTTTTAGTATTTTTGCAACATTTACCTGGTTAATGTCTTTGCTGAAGGTCTCTTGCACTAGCTGGCACATGGCTTTCATTTTGTTTTAGTTAAATTCTTGTAGTTTATAGCTTCAGGTAGAAAATGTTTTTAAGGAATGCATACAATTGTGCTATTTAGTATTTTTAAAACAAAAATACAGAACTGCTCTGCTCCCCCAATTTGTGGAATAATTATTCTGATATAATTAGAAATCTGTTAAACTTTTAGACAGATGTTTTGTTCAAAAAGAGTTCTTTGCACTTTTATCTCCAATATGGAATAACAGAATGAACCATGCAAGTGTAATTGCTCACCAGCTTTGCAATAACGATCATTGAGAAGGAAAGCCTAAAATTTGTTTAAGTACAATGAGGGGAAGGAAGGGACTCCTGAAAATTAATTCCCAGCTGAAGGTCAGCTTGAAGAAGTGCCAGGCTATCAATCTTCTACTGCTCTTAGCAAAGAGTAGAGTCCTACAGGTTAAGTGGCAAGGTCTCTTCAGCAGTGATGCACAGGATCTGCCACGGTTGCAGATAATTTGATTTCTTTTCCTTAAAAAAAAAAGAGTCAAGAAAACACATCCCCCAAATAGGAAAATATTGCTGCTTAGGTTTTTTTCTGCAAGTGCCTACATAAACAAGATAACCTGAATTATTAAAAGTGTGAATTTAAAGAGGATTTGTTGTGTCACATTTGTTAAACACCCACACTCTGTGTGGGCACTCAGAAGTAAAGTGGTGTTCTCTGAGTTCAGCTTAACTGATGACTTAGCCTTTTCTTCACAGTATGAGGCTGAGGTTAGCAGGGAGCTCTGGAGGTCCTCATGTCCAACCCAGAGGCTCAAGCAGGGCCTCCTCAAGCCCAGGACTGTGTCCAGTTGGCTTTTGGGTGCCTCCAACAGAGGAGATGCCACCATCTCTCTGGGCCATCTCTGTTGGTGCTGCTTGTTCTTGTGGTGGAAGTGTTTCCTGATGTTCAGAGGGACCTTGCTGTGTTTCAGTTTGTCCCCTTTGCCTCTGGTCCCATCACTGGGCACCACTGAGAAGAGCCTGGCTCCATCTTTGCACTCTCTCTTCAGATATTTATGCAGAAGATCTCCCCCAAGCCTTCTCCAGGATTATCAGTCCCCACTGTCTCAGCTTTCCTCACGGGAGAGATTCTCCAGTCCCTTGATCATCCTTGTGACCCCTCCTTGGGCTCTCTCCTGTATGTCCATGTGCAGGAATTTGGGTGTGGTCTCACCAGTGCTGGGTAGAGGGGAAGGATCACCCCTTGAAATTACTGGCAACTCTCCTCAAATGTAGCCCAGGACAACATCAGCCTCCTTTGTGATATGGACCATACACAGGACATACTTTGACACATACACAGGAATAGTTTTTAAATTATGTACTTTAAGGCCATTTTCTCCCAGATCTCTCTCTCTCAATGTCTCTTCAGCGAGTAAGACTTTATTTCAGATTACATTGTCACGTCTACCACTCTAGCTTTTAGAAGTTTGGTTTAATGAATACCTGGAAATTAAATTTACAGAAATGCAAATGTATAATTAATATGTATATTCTCTGAGACATGCTAGGAAGGAGGTCACTGTTACTGTGTCCTTCTCTGTATTGGAATTTCTACACATTAATGGAAATTATGACATGTTTTTCACAGTACTTCCTTCATCTTTTCTGGCTTTGGGATTAGCCATCTGGTCTTCAGTCCAGTGCTGACTTCAGCCAGGCTGCGAGAACAGTAGGAGAACTGAAGCTGTTGCAGTTACCTGCACTGCTGATAATTCAGTGCCATTTACCTCTCTGGCTTTCCCAGATTGGTGCTCAGTAATACAGTAGCCATGGACTCAGAAGGCCTCTCAGTCTTGGATATCCTGTGATTTCTTTCAGATGACATGGCCTTCTTATGGATGAAAACTGTTATAATCAAATGCAGATATTGCTGCCCAGCTTGGGATTTGGCAACAGTACACCTACATGCTAACAAAGTGCATAAGTTGGGGTAATTGATCAGAATTCTGGTGCACAATGTAGCATCAAAGAACTCATAAAGACATTACAGCAAATAAAGATGGTGGCAAACATGCACCTACATCTTTTTTCCAGAGGAAAGGATATGTGCAGCCAGAGGCATTGCCACCTGGCAATTAAAAAACTTACTGGGGTGACTGGTGAAGTTTTACTTCGGGTGTAAATATTTTAAATAGCCTTGGATTCATTAAGCATTTCTTTCTCTGGCAGAGCAGAGAACTTGTCTCTTTATTTATTTATATAGTAATTTTTCCTCTTGGCATGAAAAAGTAGTTGAATCTGTGGTACCTAACTTCTTGCACAGTAGAAAACTGTATGGATTAATGATATCAAGATGAGCTTTAAACATTTTGTTTACAAGAAAGTTTACACTGGAGTGTTTTCTTTCAAAAGTCTCCTTTCATGCCAAGATGACTGGAAAATGTATGGTGTAAATTCAGTTTTAAGACAGAAGCCAATGGTAAGACTCTTCCTGACTTGTGCTTATACTATGTGTATTATTTATCATCCTAGTGTTCTATTTCTGCTATTCTTAGCATGTGGCTTTGTTTCATTCAAGCAGTATATTGTCTGTGAGGACTAGTTAGGAGCAAACTGTACAAGGTAATGAAAATCTCTTTTAATTTTTTTTTTAGAAGTTCATAAGGAAAATTACAAGGTGCGAACAATGCCAATACAAAATAGCTTGCATTTTGGCTATTAATGAAGAAAAGAATTACTAGAAATAAGAGTTCAAGTAAAAATCTTCAATTTTTCTGTTGTGTGTTTATCTCAGTTTGCACAGATGATGTGTGCCATGAAATGCATCCAGTGTGCAGGAATGTCTGGAGGTAATACAGCTGCAAGATGGAGACAAGATCTTCAATAAAGTTTTTTACCTGATAGTAAAATGAGTTCTGAGTAGTTTTCTTCCACTCACTAAGAAGTAAAAGCAAATTAACTTTGTAAAGAGTTTGAGTCCTGCTCATTCTGTAAAGCAGGGTTCTCTCATGGTCTGTTTTGTTTCCTGTATTATGGCTGTCACCTTCAGTTTGCTCACGCTGTGCTTTCTGTTCCGTTTCTTGTTTGGCGAGTATCAGGAGCCTGGGCTCGTTACCCTGGTGGGGATCCATGATGCTGGTTAATTTCACAAGTGGCTAAAAATAGGTGGAGTTCAAGCAGGAGACATTTGCTGATAATAAAATATTTTGCCTTTTGTCCAGGGTTCCCAAATGTGATTCTGATCAGGTGACAGAATGACCACTACTGCTCAGAAAATGAAGGAACTGATGTATCATTTTCTTAAAGTCATCTTCTGCAGAATGGAGACTTCTTGTGAACAAAACAGGGAATGCATAAACAGGTTAATCAGGTTAAATGTTATCTACAGTTAATTTTTTTGCCATGGGTGAGAGGCTTCTGCTGAGAAATGCTGTTGAGAGTGTTGTGAAGAGCATGTGAAGAATATCTGTTATCCATTTTCAAAGCAGGAGCCTTGTTGCCTTGTTTAACTGAATGTAATAGGTTTTGCTTGAATTTGAAATTCTGAAATCTATTTAGCAAACATAGGTGTAATAAAGATGCCAGTCATTGTTTTATTGCTTAGCTGGAAATACACATTCAGATACTTATTTTTTTTCTCAATTCATATGTAAGTTGTAATTATTCTTGTAATGAGGTTTAGTTATGGTTAATTGTCACATGGAAAGCTGAATACAAGCAAATTCAGGCAACTCTCATACCTCTTGACATTTTTTGTCAATACTGCTACAGTTGGGTGCTCTGTGCTCTTTGATTGGATAAATTGTCTTTCCACAAAATGAGAGACTTGTAGTGCACAATTATAAACACTACAAGTTATGCTTTATATTATAAACATTAGAAGTTATACTATATGGGCAGTATTCATTAATACTCACATGTATTGAAAAAAATCTACTCACCTTAAAGCAATGCAGAAGAAAAGCGAGCACTTTAATGGGAGAGCAGATGACACAGTTTATGTGGGGAATACAGAAGGTGTGTTCTTGATCTCTTTTATCACATGCTAATACATTTCCAAAAGAAATTATTCACGCTCTAGAGCATAAACTAAAAGTTTTTTTCTTTCAAGAAGATTCATCTGCTTGGCAAAACTGTGGCAAGTTCTTTCAAATGCTTAAATTAGAAGTATGTTATGTTTGCCCACTTGACAGGAGAAGTCATAAATTTTACAATAGTTCAAAGAAAAGTAAAACTCTGCTTTTCTTTTTTTCTTTTTTAACATACTTAACTTGAAAATTTTATTTGTGCATAAGGTAAGAAAATTTCATTAGCATGAAAAATGCTGCTGGTTGGATATAACCTGCACATTTGCATTACTTTCCTCATTTGAGCACAAAATACCCTACCCTATCTAAATCTCCTTGGCATTTAGATCCCAAAAGTCTGCCTTTGAATTAACTGAAAATAAAAATTTATTTTCAAAGTTAGAAAGATTAAATACACTGAAACATGATTTCCAGCCTAGCCAAAATTCTAGTATTTGGCTCTTTTATACCTTAGAATTTACTTATGACTGAAGAATAAGAAAATAATATATTCAGTTTACTAATGAAGTAATTGGACTGTAGTGAAGATGGCCATGCTTTTGTGGTCTGTAAAATTGTTCGTCTTCTGCTTAGGGCTTAAAAAATTGTCTGGCTATTTTATGATGGAAAAGGAATGTACTCAGAAAGTAAGAGAAAAACAGGGAAGCATTTTGATCTAATAGTGTTGTATCAGATATTGGGAATCAGAAGGCCTAATGCATTAAAATAAAAGAAAAAAGCAGTCA
>VZTR01013012.1:0-23244 GCA_013400775.1 Chaetops frenatus
AGGTAACAGGTGGTGTTTTTCAAATAGATACAAGAACTTCTGCTGTCAAACCCTTCTCTTAAGGGAGCTGAAAGGCACTGCCATGTCAATAGAAGGAAACTGGGCTTTAGAAAATGTCTTCTATTCTGAAGAGAAGCTTATAAGCATCAAAACTCAACTGTACAATGAAATTAAACAGTGAGCAACCCACTCCATCAAATGAGTGCAATAATAATAATAAAGACCCAGAGAGCAGGGCTCATGCCATGAATTTTGCCTTTTTTCAATCATCCTGGATTTCATAAAATGGTATTCTAAATACTACTGTAATAAAAACGTTTTAAGAAAAATGATACTTCTGTTTTAACTCACTTCCACTTAATGATCCATACTGGATCACTGGAAGTAGCTGCCATATACTAATTCAAACACTCATGACTTTCTCATTCAGTAGAGATTCCTTCCCCTGTATATACAGCCTAAGTATAGCTATCATCAGCAGAGGCCCATGAACACTCTGCTGAACAGGGCCCA
Source organism: Chaetops frenatus (assembly GCA_013400775.1). Classification (NCBI taxonomy): domain Eukaryota; kingdom Metazoa; phylum Chordata; class Aves; order Passeriformes; family Picathartidae; genus Chaetops; species Chaetops frenatus. The sequence continues at coordinate 514 of VZTR01013012.1, forward strand.
CAGTGAGCTTCTCCAGTCTTAATTCCAACAGCTCAACTCTGATGGCCAATACAATATCAGCTATTCTGAAATCAGGTGCTACATGAGCTAAAGGAGCATTTTGAGAGTCTGGGAGCTAGCTTGTGGAAGGGATAAAAAGTTATATATAGTTTTCTATTTTGCCACCAGTAACGCCTACTTCAAGGTGCCTAAAGGTCAAAGATGGCAGAATTTGATCACCTATTTCATCTGGAGACCCGCATTCTGTCAGGTTCAACAGCAGTTAGGATGCTGTATAGTGTATAAATCACAGAATACAAGAATGCTCAGTGGAAAACCAGTACGATTTAAATCACATTCATAACTGAACAGAGAAGAAAAGAGTTTTCAGAATTCTGTTCGTTCCCTATAGGGTAATGAAATACTCATTTCAGCTGAGCAAAATACTCTGTTGATGTTATTTCTTCAGGACTTATTAACAGAATATGTTCATTTTGCTGAACAGCTTGGTTTGCTTCATACTGCAGATTTTCGATAACATATTTAAAATGCAAAAAAGAGAAAAGTTGACGAAAAACACATAGGCAAGTCTGCAGATCAAAGGCTATGTTATACACTTATTAACTTGAGCAAGAATGTACCAACAGAGGGGTCAAGTTCAGAGGTATCCAGAATGCAATGAACACCCTGCACAGACATTTGCTACACTATCAGAGAAACCTATCAAAGAAACAAAACCATAGGTGAGTCAATCATGTCATTCACAGTTTGTGGCAAATAGCTTTTAACAATTAAGTGTTATACATAACTAACATGTATCACATTCAAGAATATGAACTGATAAGGAACTACAATATTGCCAGTTGGCAAATACTCCCACTCTCATATTTTTCTTGGTGGAGACTTTAATAAAGCACTTAGTGTTTGACTAAGTAGGTGCTTTATAAACATTAGATGTGAAAGTAGTACTGGTATATCTTGAGAGATATTTGTGCAAGGATAGATTTGATTTTCTCTAGACTTGGATCACATAATATTGTGATTTAGTAGGGTAATGGTGAGATTTCCAGAAGTATTGCACTCAGCGGGCTAGCAAAGGTTCCAACATCCATTGCAAATTTAAATCTAAAGACTGATTACAACAAATCAGTATATGCTTATTTTACAGGTTTAGTACAGTATATCATATCTTGCCTTTTAAAGGAATCAAATTAAAAACTCGGGTCTGAAACACGTCCTTGAGTACAACTTTCAAAGATATATGCTCTTCCCATATGCTTTAGAAATATTCCATATGATCTCCTAAACCAACTTTATGAATTGACTTCTGAAAATACAAGGCAATCCCCTACATTTTCATGATATGAACATCCTGGCAGCTGAGTCTGCCTTTTTTCTTCAGAATTCTTTTTTAAATAAAAAGCTTTACCTATTTAGAACAACTGCTGTGTATCTTCTTTCCACAAAAATAATTCCACATAAAATATTAGTAAAGGGAGATGGGAAATTAGTCTCTGGCTTCTCTTTCTCCTCAATTTCTTCATCCTCATCATCATCTTCAGAATCACTCCAAGATACGTAATTATCCTGATTCCTATTGTTATACCATTCAACACTTTCAAACTGCTGCCGTTCATATGGTTTGTATTTGCGCAAGATTTCAAGCAGCTTTATTACTTTTGGGGTCACAAATTTCAGGTCAAGTGAGGCAGGCGAGAAGTGCTCTTCACAGAGTGCATGTATTTTCCTTAGGAAAGTGTCTGTAAACAATAAAAATTTCCTGTGCAGCTCCTCTTGTTCATGTTTGATATACTTCTGCAGCTCTCTCACCATCATCCCAGCTACCTTATCTGCACACCACGGTCCCAGAACAACCAACACAGCTCGACAGTCTGACAAAATCTACAACAAATGAATTCAAGTATCAGTTCAAAGAGTACATTCATGAACTATTCATTTCAGACTAGGGGCTTTTTTCTCTTACAGCACAGTCTTTGTAAGGATGATGACAATTTTTTTATTATTAAAAAAAAAGGTGGAAGTCTGATTTTCTTATTGAGATGACCTTGGGAAATTTGGTGTTTCTAATAGAGCAAGTTCCCCCCTCCCCTTTACACCACTACCAATCAACTTTAAACTGTACATTTGTGAATCTCCAAAAACCCCAAGCTTGATCAAAATGTTGCCATTTTGTAGAACTGTAATTTGAAATTTTATTAAAAAGGAGAATACTTTTTGAAGCAGCCAGATAAACAAAGCAAAAACTCGCATCTTTATTATATAATGAATAACTAATAGAATAAACACTCTACTGGGCATTTTTACTTTATTTACTACTGACAGCAGGCAGGGTTTCAAAACTATATAACCAGAAAGTTGCACAGTGGCCCTGAGGTAGTCTGAGGTAGTCTATCCTTTCAAAACAAAAACAGAACACAGTGATTTGTATGTGTGGGTGGAATAGTAAAAAGAGAGAACTATATTCTATTCAGAGAAAACAGAATAGGCATTAGAGTACCATCATAATCTTAACTGATGAGGAGTTGTTTCCTCCTGAGGAGTGAAGTTGTTGATAAACTAGGAATTCAGAAATGGGGTACACTGGTAACACTATTGAAAGAACTTATCATTTGGATGCCCTATATTGTACCAGAAGCACTAAAATTGAACTGTAACAATCAGGATGCTGATTTTCAGCTGCTGCTTTAATTTCTCTTCCTTCTTCCCTTCTGTGAGGAAATAAAGAACAAGCTATCATCTTCTTGATGTGATTAACTCTAAGACTTAAGGGCAAAATTATCTAGACTAAGTGTAACTGCATACAGAGGCCTGATACTCTACATTGCCAAGACATAAAGCACCTCAGTCTGAAACTCATTTATTTTCTTAATATGGGTGCCTCTATCTTCTCAGAGAGCTACTGGTTTAAACCAAGCACAGAGGGTTACAAGCTTTAGATGTACAGCAGTTAATCCACTCTTCTGGACTCTGCAAGTCATGAGGATTGCCTCCAGTCAGCATCCCTTATGTATTTTAGCCCATTATGGTTAAAGTTCAGCACAAAGGACCAGGGCTTACAATTCCCATGGACTGTAACAGGCTGCCTTATGTACCATCTTTCCCTCTGGCACAAATAATATTTTACAGAGTCAGGGTCCTCAATTTCTAATAATGCTAAAGGAAATCAGAATATTTTGGGCTGAAGAAATACATTCTCCAAATTTCTCATGGACTATTACAGGAATAGTCACAGTAGTGACTCACTACTGACTTCTTGTTCAAAGACTTACATACCTACACAGCTGTAACCTAGGAGACAATTCCAAACCTGGAGGCCCAAGCAGAGTTTAAAAAGGTGCCTGAACCCCCTGTGTGAGAGGTCCCTGCTAAACACTCCACACCTTCTGGACCATCCTCTGCCAAAGGTCAGGACAGCATAGGGGCAAACACAGAGAAAGTTTGGGGCAAGCCTTATATTCAAATTCTGTTCCAGGAAGGTGTGGCACTAGTCCAATATTGTTCTAAGATAAACTGCAGACACTGTACATCTCTGGCTGGAATTTTTGCCTAAATTCTTCCTTTATCAACTTTTAATACAACTGGGTACAGTCCAAATTCTTCCTGAAGCATTATTTCCTCTTCTGTGGTGAATTACTCAAATGTCATAGGAGACTCTGAAAACGTCACATTCTTGACTTCAGAGATAAGGACCCACAACATCAGGGTGCAGAACTGTTTTAGTGTTTTATGCAAATCTGAATCTCAAACTAAATGAATTTCTAATCAATGCCTGACATTCAAACCTCACTCATTTAAGAAAACAACTGCAATGGTAATGAACACAAACATCAGAAGTGTTTTTGCTTCAGATAATCAAGGATGGCTAGCTTAGGACATTTCAGTTATATAACATACATGGCAAAGAAAAACAGTACTAAGACTTCTATTCCCCAGGTTTCTCACATTTCTTGATATCCTTACCTGCTTAGAAATTAAGGTAGAATCTCTTTCTTTTGAATGTACAGATATGTTGCAGTCATTTAGAAAAGCAAGGGCTTCATCCAATTCCTTTAATAATCTTCCATACAACCCACTTTTGTCAGTATATGGTCCACAGTCTACAACAATCTCACATGGCTGAGAAGTATATCTTAATGAGGGCAAAGATCAAATTAAACACAGCTTCTGAAAGGCAGAACTACTTCAGTTCTTAAGGTTATACAGCCAACACAACAGCAACATGATGTGTATTCAAGAACACTTTTTCCCCACCATGAATTAGTAATTATTAAAAGTCATACAGTTAAACACTTTAGAAAATTTTCCACCACCCAAAATACTGAACTACTTCATTCTAGATACTGTTCTAGTACACTCCTAAAACCAAGGTTAATATTGCTATTTCCATTTCAAATATAGGAAAATTTAAGCAAATTCTATTTACTTCACCAGTATCTTCACTTGTTTTTCCATAGTGCACTCTCTTGATACACAAAAGAAAACCAATTCAAATAATGTAAATTTATGTTCATATATACATTTACACAAGTAAAATAATTAATATTCTTGAATGGCTGAGAGAAATTCTTAAAAGCAAATAGTTCAGGCAAGTTCAAAAAAATGCATTTAAAACATTTACACACAGACAAAACACCTGTTCTGTAACATGAAAAAAACACCTTTAAGTCTGTCTGAAACTCAACCATACAGTACAGGTGGTAGAAGAAAACATGCTACATTACAATCATTTCACCCAAATTTTCCCCTACAACAAGTCATTGCATTATCACCACCTTTAGTTTAAACAACATTCCCAGGATTCTAGATTCTGTAACTCACTTGCTCTGCTACTTAAGTATTTACTATCTGCTCTCATCTCTCTCTCTTTCCTTTGCCTTTAAAACCAAGGCTATGCATCTGGGGGAAAAAAAAAAACAACAACTTTTCTGGCATTAAGAACATTGTACTGTGGATGTTGCAACAATTTTCCTAAGCAGTGACATCATGGCATACCCTGGACATTAAATCGTTATACTCCAAACAAAAAAGAGTGCGTTTTAAAAGTTCAGAAATATTTCGTGAAATGTCAGTTTTTTAGCTTGGTGGTGTGCTGAGGTTTTTTGATTTTGCTGTTGTTGTTTTGGATTGGGCTTTTTTGTTTGAGGACCTGTTTTGTTGTGTGCTTTTTGTTTTGTTTTTTAACTACAGAAAACTTCTCCATACCAAAGCTAATCAGCCTTTGTACTCAAAAGCCTTTAACAGTCCATCTCTGCCCTAAATGGAACAACAGCAGCAAATACAAACTTTTCTGAAATTTAGAAGACAAAATATTGCTACTGGTTTAGTCCTCTATCCAAAACAGAAATGCAGGCAATGATTTACCAACAATCACTATAAAACACACCTGTCCAAGACCACCAAATCAGTTGCAGTTTCAGCATTGCTCTTTAAAATTTTCTCCAGTTTCTGGATCTTCTCCTCTAACTCAGCAGGATCACATTTCCCATTTAAAATGGAAGCTGTTAATCCCAAAATTCGAGGACATGATGGATAATCCTCACAGATCTGTGAAATAAAATCAAATTACATTCTTTAAAAAAAGTATCCTGTTAATCTACCTGCAAACTTAGGCTGGAAACTTATTTTAATAGCAAGCACTGCAAAAGAAACCAAACATTGAATGAGTATTTTCTGTTCTACTGACTAGAAAGTAAACAGCCATCATATTTAAAGGTAAATATTTACATCGTGGAAAACCAGAAAAAGTTAGCATTAAACAGGATACTCTTGTCACATTTACAACACATAACATAAAACTTCCATGCCATATAAAAAGGCACATGCACTTGAGAAGAGATTTGGAAAGATATTTATTATGCAGGTATTTCTCACTTATAAGCCAAATATGACATGAAGCCAGTAATATTCTAGAAAGAGCCCTAGAAACTTCTTTAGAGATCAGCATTTCTAGAAATAATAAAAACTGATTAATATATCACATTCCCAAACTCAAGTATTTTATTAATGAACTAAAAAAACTCCCCTAATTCAATAAATTTAGCTTCTCTGTTAATCCCCACTGTAAATACATTATTCTTTACCTCATAGTATCACTGAAGTCTTAAATCAATACAGTAGTTTGACAGTCCCAGGATCATGTTAACATTGGTTCCACTAATATTTGTTTTGGTAGCAAAAATTGCCTTAAATGGTTCCCAGTTCTCCAACCCTCCCACTGACTTCTCCTCCTCAACCAAGTACATTAAACATTCACACAATAAATGCACCTTCATAATTTCACGGTATGGATGATCCTGGATTGCAAGATGGCACTCATCAAACACCAGAAGATTAATATTTGACAGGGATAAATACTCATTTCTCAAAACAGTCAAAGCAACATGACATGTCATAACCAGAACCTAGATTGAAAGGAAAAAACCAAATGTCAGCACAAGAAAAGCACAAGCTGTCTGAGGTGAAGGTGAAGGAGGAAAAGCCTTCTGCAGGTCTTGTGAGACAGCATTGGCAAATATCAACCCCTATTCATCTACCTACACCAGGTAAGGACAAAACATTCTCCACTGGAGAAAGCCATCTGTCTGAATGGGGGTGTGTACATATACATCTGTGTATCTCCAGGCACAGGCCGAGTTAAAAAATGAATACAACAGGCAATCTCAACACCAATCAGGCTTCACAGAACAAGTATCATTAAATCCTACTAAGTTAAGTTAGTGTCCTTAACTGTCTCATCATCAAGTCTCTGGCAAGAAAGATAGTTCTTCATAATCTCTTAACTCTTTGTAGCTATAACATAGGCAGGATGCTAAGAATTCTTTTTTTAAAAAGCTTATTTCCTGTACACTAACACATAAAAACTGAGTTTGTTGATAAAATTATGACTATTTTTACACTTACTTTAAACTTCACTAAGTATAGTAACACTTTCTCCTGTCAGAGTTCCTCAGACATATTACATAGACCATTATTAATCACCAGAAAGAAAAACTCAAAACCATAACATTTAATACAATTTTAATAGTATTTAAAGTATAGTATGCACACTCAAAACTTCTTCTGCAATCAACATCATGAACAAGTCAGGGAGATTGAAAACAAAGGACTTAGAGGATGGCTTTTTAAAAACAACCTGAAAACGCCTATAAGTATTACCCTGAAAATTAACAAACCAATTTTACAAATATGCTGGGTTTCTTTTAAGAAAAGACTGCATGGATAATTGGAAGAAATCACTTCTGATCCAACCTAACTCTCTGTATGCTTTGTTTATAGTTTTTACTTAATACATTACCTGATGCTTAGAGAATTCCTGACTCCACTTCTCTTTTGTCCACGATTCAGTTATCTCCAAACTTGAATACTCTCCCACTTTAAGGTCTGAATGTGTTCTGACAGCTGACACTTGCTGAGCAACTTGATTTGCTTAAGAAAAAAAAAATCATCTCATTACACAAAGCTCTTCTCATTAATTTATCAGATGTGTGTTATAAGACCTAGCACTACATTTATAATGTGATCTTTAGCTTAGACTAATGTTAAACCAGGTGTACATGGCAACTGCCTCTATGCAAAACCATATCAAGGAAATAGATTGGTACTAAACTGCACTTCAGATTCAATGTCTTAACTTTAAACTAGAAAACAGAACATGTTATATATATAAACACGTTATAATTAACAGATGATGAAACGTAAGATGAAAGGCATCACATCTTTCATCACAACAAACAGGAAAGTTTCTCTCAACTTTCCTTCACAGAGCTTCTGTTACAGAATATTCTATGGAAATATTAGCAGTGTGTTTAGGAACCTTTCCTCTTACCTGAGTTGACCAAGAACACAGTTCTTTTTCCATTTTTGTTGAAATCTCCCCTGATCTGATAGGACAGCTCTTTAGTGAGTAGTACTGCAATAAAAGTCTTCCCTGAGCCAGTGTTTAAGCAGACTATTGTATTATGATCCAAAGCTGCTTCAAGCAGTTCAACCTAGGTTTAAAAAATAATGTCCTTACTTGCAGCAATGCAGTGAAAAGCTTACAAAAAATTACAAAAAGTGATAAACTAAGAACAAGTCAATAGTATTGCTTGAGATCTTTCAAGTGCCATATAATTAACACATCTCTTTCATCAACAATGTATTCTCATAATCATTCAAAAATATTAACACAATATATATAGTCCAGCTCTCAAATTTAAAATCCTTCAGTACCACAATTTGCTCTCAGGTAGCTTTCTAAATGTATCTTTTTATTAGATGATTCTGTTGCTATATACATTCTGTGAAGAAAGAAGCTGCAGCTTTTAAATGTAATTGCACACATGAATTCAGCCCAATAAGCAAGTAGACTAGCTCAAGGTGATCCCAGTTTCTCAATAATACTAACAAAATGCTTCTGGGCACCTCTGCATTGCAAAGAGAACTGGTATTCTAGAACACAGCTTTCCTTAAAATGAAAAATCTTTATGGGGTTTCTGACTTTAAAGGGCTGCTTTGACCAGTATGTGAACCAAAAATCAAAATTAGTATACCATGTAGAAGACAAAGCGAGAGGTGGAAGGAAACATGATGTATGCATACAATTGAGAGGCACAGTTTATTTGTCCCTAGCAGCATTCTGCAGAAAGTGGCAGGAGAACACAGCTTAAAAGCTGTTCTGCTCCTTAGAGCAAACTGAGAAGACAGAAGGGGGGTATAACAAATGTCAAACAAAGCCAAACTAAGGAATTAGCTCCCAACAGGTGGAGCTGAGACATGTCCTGACAGTGTGTATCACAGCACATTCTCCACCTGCTCTTGTTCTTTTTCCATTAATTAATGAATTTAATTGTACTTTTTTTGATGTTACTGTATTAGTACTATCACTAATACCTGATATTTTCTTGGCGTGTAAATGTTATCGTGAATTGCTTCTTGTTGCCATGGTAGTCCAAAAAATGGACCCATTGGGGAGGAAGCAGGGGTCATGAGCTGCAGTCCTGCCATGCTGAGGGATTGCAAAGCAGGGCTTTTCATTCATTCATCCAGTGTTTCTTTCATTGCATTTTTGTTCCAGCACAGCCTACTATGAGAAGAAAATGGAACAGGATTAGATATACTTGCAGTCTCAAGCAAGAAGAGGAAATTTATATTAAGAAAAGAACATCACTTGATTTTACTTACAGAAGTGTTTCTTCTCATACTATTTTCAGCAGAAAATGTTAATTTTAAATTTACAGCCACTTCTCCACTTGAAGATGTGTGCTTATCAAAGTACCCCAGAAATTCAAAAGGTGCTGTACTTTACAGGACAATGTTCATTCTAGGCATTTGGATTTACACACATACATTTTAATATGAAGTTCCATTTATGGTCTGACAGAATCTGCTTTTAAATTTAAACTTTAAAAAGTAAAGCTGTCTTAGCTTTACTTCAGGAAAGGAAAACACTGAATTTTACAGCATAGGCACAAAAGACAAAATGGGTCAATATTGCTTTATCTAGCTGTAAATAAAGAACAACACAGTCTACACAAATCACAACATCAGTGCTATATCACATCACCAGGAGGGAATTAAGGAGAGAAAACCAACCTTATTTTAAAAGGCTGCTAATAAAAAACAAGTACAGGATCCAATATCACAAATAATTCACCTCTTTTGCTAGGCACCTAATAACAGTGATACCAGTTTAGCTACCCTGTTGTAAGAAGCAAGAGGATTTATGCTTTCATATGGTTCCAGCTTGATCTGGAAAGGCTGAGAAACAACGTATACTCTAAACTACAGCTCTGGTTTCTGTGTACCTTTGTGAAAGACCCGCTCTTAAATACAATCACATCACTGAGACCAAAAAGCATTGTCAAAAAAGAACAACCAGAAAAACCTTTAAATTGCAAAGGAAGAAGTATATGCACATTTGTAACTTGGAAAGTACACACAACCAAAACAGCGTTGTGTGCCACTGCAATCACACCTGGGTTGACCTCACATGAGACACAGCACATTTGAAAGAACATACAGCGGGAGGGAATTTAAGCTAAGTCAGGTAAAAAGAAAAAGTTTTCCTCCCAAATCAATGTTTCTTTCTGCTACACTAAGGTTTCCTAGTCCCAGCCTTCATTTCTATGACTTGTATTGGAAGTATACAAGATCTGACAAGATCAATGTCAACATTATTATGGGAGTAAGCCAGAATAATGCAGTAATTGTATCATTCTAGAGTCTCTATTTCAATAGCAAGGAAAAATATCAGGTTCTCCAAGAAAAGAAAAGCAGTACAGGATCATCTAGAAATAAAAAGGGAAAGAACACATCTACTTGAAGAACAGATTTTAAATTGAAAACATTTGAGATGTAAGCACATATGTTCAGAATCTGTGGACAGAAAATTGAACATGAGCTAACTGAAACTAGCCAACAGTGAAGCAAAACAAAAAGCCAAACTCAGCCAGGACTGAGTAATAAAGATACTTTCTAAGATGTTCCATCTTTGTCCACTGCACTATTTTGAAAACTGACAGAACAAGAAACTGTAAGAACTTGCTGAAGCTGAATTTGGAAAGAGAAACACCTGAAACAAATCCTACTTCTGGTGACTTCAGACCAGTTATGGAAGCTGGATAAGGCAGCACAGTGCTTTTCAAAGTAATTCAGTCAATTTCTATAAACTCACACATGGAAGTTACTTTACTCTGTGGTTTAAAAATCAAATGGGAGAACACAGTGCAGTGACACATCAAAACCTGCTTCTCCCATACTACAAAGCACAGTCTTACCGTTTTAATATCTGCAGTCTCTGTGTTTATGCTTCCCAAACTGCATTTTGACATCATTATATCAGCTTGTAGATTAATCACATAATTTGCAAGCCTCGACTCTTAAAAAAAACAAGAACAAAAACCTATGAACTATAAAAATGACTTGAAAAGGGAACTACAATAGCAAGATTAATTGTGGTCATTCAGTTGCTTATAAACATTTATATGTGCTAAGCCTACACCACAACTTTCTGACCAAAATGAACTATTTAAGTTCACTCTGAACATGAATTATTTTAGTTTACTACTAGAAACCAAAATTTAGAAGAGCGATTTAAAAGATAATTTAGTTTAAATATGCCTGTACTTCTCTAGTCCTATTTCCAGGTTACTATCATGAATTACACGATAGCTCATGTGAGAAATACAGGAGTAGAGGGTACTGCTTTTTCCATGCACATATATTTTCACTTCAAGCTAGACATTAAAAAAAATCAGAATTCAAACTTCTTTAAACTATTTCAGTTTGAAACTCTAGGTAATACAGTCAACTCATGAAACAGCAACAACCATTTCTGTAAGTACATTTCTTAGTAAAAGAAAAAATACTGTTCACTTGAGATAGTGATTTAACCATAAAAGTAAAATTCAGACAGTAATTCATGACAGTGAATTTCTAGCTGTATTAGCCAAATATACATGTTATATATTTATATCAAACATATTATATATATAAAACTACAACTTAAAGCAAAAATACCATATTTAAGCAGGTCTAGAATGTACTTAAAGCTACAAAATAAAAAAATTGCACAATATATACACCTAAAAGTGTGAGTTTTGCCAGACCTAAAAAGAGAGATTGTTAAGTCCAATTTTTAAAAGTCAATACTGAAAACTTAAACACAAAATGAATCTTGATGAAAATTTCTCCTCCAATCAATCCCATAAAGTTAACAAAGAGGACACTCCCAAGATTAGTTCAGTATGTTCATTTTTACCTCAAACGCTGATGCTGAGCTTTTCCAGAGTCTCCAAGCCTGTAATTTTGTTTCACCCTAGGTAACCTAAAAGGCAACATAAAGAGAGAGCATTTTACCATGAACTGCCATTAAAATCAGCTGTGCCATGTGGTAGTCTGCTTTCTTGCATTTTAATATTTAGCTCTGTAGCAAGAGCACATGGTCCTTCAAAATCTAATTATCATCTGCCCCTTTTTGGCTAGGGATAGAGTCAGTCAGTGTCTGAAAGATCAGCCTTAAGTCCTCAGGAGATATGTACATGTTTTGTTTTATCTGCTAGGGTAATTGCTAGCTAAAGCCAACTAGATTTACAGCTTTTCTCCCCTGTACTTCATGCACTCCAGTCACCTAACATGGTAAGGAAATCCAGAAGAAAATTATTATTCAACACATTTAAGAGAGAGCTCTGAAAGAATGTATGTTTTTCCAGAAAACAAAGTAAACAGTTATTATTTTATTTTACTGGAATACAGAAGGAATGCAGCACAGAAAATCTGACGGATACCTCATTAGTGTACAAAATAGACTGACAAAAAATTTATTTCCTGGGGTACATTCCAAATTTCTGTTTACAGCATACATAAACACATCTTTTATTTTCAACACAAAATACAGCAAATTGCTTCTAAGATTTAGTAAGTAGAAGTTAGATTTATTACAGCATGTTCCTGTTCTGTCTAGGTTATTCATTTATTCACTGCCTCTAAACATGAACCAGAATATATATTCCATTGAACCAGAAAATAACCTAACATCAGAAAACTGCCACATCCACGGTAAAAATACAGAAATACACTCCACTCTCTATATATGTGCAAGAAAAGCTGAAGGGAACAATGCAGCGTTTGGATACCCCAGCATAAACAAACATGAACAGAAAGAAAGGTTCAACCCCTGTCGGTAGAGCTAAGGCCACATGTGTGGCTTGACAGCGTAAATTTACTTTACTGCGTAATCACAAATGGCAAACACAAAGCACAGAGACCAGCAGGTAAGATCTGGAACCAAACAAGTATGTAACTCTCGTTCTCCAGCAGCACTACCGCTTGGTTCGGCACACCGAAGCCAGAAAACCACGGCTTCAATCCATCGATCGGACAGGAATTACAGTAGGCCCTTTGAATGCCAACCTCGAACCAGACAGGCCACATTCCTGAGATGCAGCCGAGGTCCAGCACAACACAGCAGCGTGTATGACATTAGCATGTAAATGGGCTGGTGCAGCCACCGAGACAAAGGCTGGAGCGATCCTTGCCCCACGGGCACCTGCGGCTGGCCACGGCCCCGGGGACACCGGCACCGCCCGGGCTGCCCAGCGCTGAACGGCCCCGCGCCGCAGCCACAGCGCGCTAAACACTTCACACCACGTCAAAAGCATTTCATTTAGCTCCATCGTTTCTGAGGATATTGTTAAAAACAAGCAAAAGAGACAAAAAGGAAAAATTAGTGACATTTCAGAAACCCAGTTTTTAGGATTGTCAATGTCTTCTACTGAACTGGAAGGCTCCCCCTTTTTTTAAATGTAATCTTTTAAGAGCTCAACATTCACGTGTTCTATCAACAGGTAAAAGCAAGAGTTCTAAGAAAATGAGACACTTGGAGCTAACTCCGAAACACACTACAAACACAATAAATACTCAAAGTGCTAACATGAAAAACATAAATAGTTCCTATAAAGGCATCAAGAGAAGCATCCAAGAAGTGACACAGCAGGCACTTCTGCAGATCTCCAGTGCTCTAGGAATCTGCAAGCAACCACAAGTTACTTCTGCAAATCTCAGCCAAGATCTTCAAGTATCTTGGCTATTTGCTACCGAAACACTACTAATGCAAAAACCAAGTATCCAAACATATCAGAGAATACAGAATATATCAACAAGTTTTATTTTTATTTCATGGGTTAGTTCAGTCCTTGAAAATAATCACATTCATATGATACCTAACTTGCTGTTAAAAAAGGATGGTCAGAAAGAGAGTAACTGAAATTTACAGTAAAAGACTTGCTGTCACACTATAAAGCAACAGGCTGAATCTGAAAGACTATCAACGTTCTTGCTCTTCAACAATTTGAAATTAAACAACTAGTCCCTTGAGCAATTAAATCATTATTCAAACTGTTAACAACCTGAAATTGAAGTTATTTTGCAGTAAGTTCTATGCAACTGGACTCTTAAAATCACATGAGATCTATGATGAAGTGAATCATCTTTATGCAAATACAGCTGAATTCCAATATGAGCAAAAGTCCTGGAGGATCTTTAGTAAGATAAGGTAAGGTAAAAACTGCATTTATGTTTGGGGCTGGCATGCTGTCTCTAAAATCACAGCTGGTCGGATGCCGAAGGCATGGGGGAAGGGGTGGCTGCAGAACAGGATTTATCCTTCTCTTCCTTTTATTATTCCAGCAACTCCATGTTTCAACTATTTTTCTTATTATAGTACAAACAATAAAGTTATGTCAGAAACCATAGTACAAACTCCCTACTGCCTCAGATTAATTTGAAAGCAAAATACTCTTTGACATCCAAGGACCTAAGCCTTCATGGAAGTCAAGAAAAAAGTTACATTCAGGACACACACCTCTCTAAATTTAAAAAAAAATAAATCTGAGCTACAGAAACACTCTGAAACACATTTATTAGTTCTAACAGTAATTAGAATTAAATTATGCCATACATTTGAGGGTTTTTTGCTGCACAGAAAAATTGCAGCTCAATGTGTAGATTCTAATTTAGGGGTAACTATAATATCAGTATCACAAGTAGGGATAACTGACCATATCTGTGAATTTATTTATCATTTGGTCATTTACTTGGGTACCAAATTATCTACTTGTGATGATTTAGTTAATTAAAAGGTTATGTTCAAGCTTTTCAGGCACTTATGTCTTTCTACAGGAAGGCAATTAAGCAGATATTAGAGCAGGGATTTCTCTCTCCCCCAATTTGGGGGCAATCTGTGAGGGAAGTACAGTTCCAAAGCATTAATTATTCTTGCTTTGGATAAGTAAAAGCAGCAGCTGCCCCCTGAATATAACCCCCTGTGGAGACTTCAATCCCATTATTTGCATAAACATAAACCCTTTCTCTGCATGTGGCTTAAAGTCAAGCTCCTCAAAACATGGGTATTCAACAGTTCACTGTTATCACTGTGCCACAACACCCAAAATTACTAAATTCCCTACATTACAAAAGGCTTTCTCTGAACTCAGTAATTGTACGATGCAAGGCCAGCAGACATTTGGATTGTAAATAAAACTCTAAAACTTCGACCAATTCTAAAATGAGAGTTCAAATCCACTGCATTGGCCATATCAATGTATGTACCACCCAAGAACCAGTGTTCAAATTCTAGCCTTGGCTCCAAAAATTACCCCAACAAAACAAAATATTCATCATTAATGGTGAATCAAACCAACTCTTACTAGTGCAACCTTAAAATGTGTATTACATGATTTACTTTGCACTTTACACTTGGCTGTTTTTAATGTCATCCTAAAAAAGAAAGACTTCTCACCAGATACACTACTTGTCTTCACATGGCCTTTCCCTGCAATGAAGTTGTGGGCACACTACTGGAATTTTCTGTGAAGCTGGGGTGAAGTCAGTATTAAATTCATAAAAATATGTAGCACTAAGAAACTTTTTCCCTGCCAAATTCAGAAGACATTCAAAGCCCCTCAGCTGCCACAGAATTCACCACAAGAGAAGGAAAAAAAACACCATAACAAACAAACAAAAATGTATTATTTTATTTTATTGAAGGAAAATATGTGAATAACTTCCAAGACATTTCCACAGGCCCACTGGGTTGTTCTTTTTGGTTTGTTTTTTTGTTTGCTCATTGTTGGGTTTATCTTTGTTTTTCTTTTGGAACATGTAAGAATATGTAAAGGTGAAGATGCTGCTCAGGTTGAGTCAACATCCCTGGGGGTGTTTAACAAAATGTGTAGGTGTGGCACTTGGGGACTTGGCTGTGTGTGGACCAGGCAGTCTTACACTGATTATATGGAATTCCACTATTCTATGAAAATGCTCTGTGGCAAACCAACAGTGTTGCAAGGGCTCTCACACAAGATGATGAGCATAATAAATGTGCATCACTCTAAAATGATCTGACTTAATTCAAAGTGAAGAAGATATTTTCCTCTATGTAAATACAAGCTCTTAGACTAGAATATGAGCATTCCTTTACATTTTTACAGTTAAACTAATATAAGACTTGGGCAGCTCATACCAATTAACAACTTGAATTTTTTAATGCAATCTTTATTTTTCAATATTGCCCAATAAAGCAAACATTTGCACACTGTCTGGGGTTCAAAAATGGTGAGAAGTCATAAATATTACATTTTACCAGTATAATGGGCTTCAAGCCTCATGCAGCATTTTCATATCACAGGTTATCTATAGCCCTGCTAACCTTCCAGAACAACTGACACAATACTAAAACTGAATCAAAAATATTCAACAATTTACTTGGTAAAAAGGGAGTGATGGAAGAGCTGAAGTTCTTATCTAAGGTGAAGTGGTAAAAAATAACCAGATGAGACATGCTTGTTCTGTGTACTGTCAGTCCTGAACTATTGGTAGGAACAGTTTGCACAGATTTGAGGACTTCCTCTTGTGCTAAGTAACTCTAAAGGTTTTTATATTCAATTAAAGCTTCTTTTTAAATAGATGCCTTAAATCAAATTCTTAGGTTTAGGAGTAAATATGGAATCACTATTGAATTTGAAAAATAAAAATATTCAAGATCCATGAAATGCAATGTGGACAGCTTCTTTTCCCCAATCTGTGAGGTCATAGGTGTTTGAATATTGACTGAGAAGCTTTATATTTTTTCCCCTTCATTGAAAGCTTTTTGTATTATGATGAACCACGAAAGCTGGAACAAGGTCAAACATTTGTAATAATAAATAAAAGTTTAAATTATTCAGAATAAATATTTCAATATAACTGTCTTTCAATTTCATTGACTAATAATTTGCTTTCATCAGCTAATGAGCAGCTTATTTGAGTAGGCATACACAGCTGCATTAAGATGCCTAAAGAGGCAGATAATTGATGACTTCCAGAATGACTTAAGCAGATTACTTTGCCTAACTTTCCATAGTGACTTCAATCTTCTTCATCAGCACTGCTTTCTCAACCTTGAACAGGAAATCTCATATTTTTCTTCAGCTAATAATTTTAAGAAATTACCATTTTCATAATTTCCTAATTTGCAATTCAAGCTACTTCAAATACATCCTAAACTGGTGGAAAAAAAACACCAACCCACTAAATAAAAAGAAAAAACAACTTTCTAGGCCTCTAACTGAATTGTGTTACAGTATGATCAATAATAAAACTAAAAATTCCATACCAAAAACTTCTTGCTGTGTAGTCCAAAATTATTTGAATGGTGCCAGAGGAAACGCCTAGAGGCACAGACAGCAGTAACTGAATGAACCAATTAAAGGTTTTAACAGCTCCTAATAGCTGGCAATGTATACATCAGTAGCATTATTGGCATACTACTCAAAATGCCTGCCAGAAATCAGCACCTGCATCATCATTATGCCAGTCACTACATGCCCTAAAATAATTCAGTAATTCCTTGCAGGCCCTCATCAGCTGAGATAATAACTGGTCAGTAGACAGATTTAACAAATCACGAATTTTGTAACTAAAAACTCATCCTGTATTCAGTTTAGGCAACACATCGTCTTTAGAAGACCATTTTCCAAACAATTTACTATTAATCAAGGCAGGTTTAACTTCTTAACTCGGACATAGCAAAGCATTAACTATGCAAGGATTACAATAGGGAAAATTGCTCATCGCCTGGAAGTTTATCATATGTCTTTCAAAGACATAGGGAATTCATAAATGTCTTTGGCATTCTTCCAATCCCTTTTTCAGTTAAATACTTGAGGATAAAAAAGCATTACTTTCCTAAAACCCACACACTTTCTCCTCCAGAGCTTCATCACCCATCATGCCTCAAACTCATTGCTCTCAAATGGCTCAACAGGTGGTACAGCCACACTTCTGTAGTGGAAGATTTCATTACTCAGAGCCTTTGTGATTACACAGTAAACAAATCAATGGATCCATTCAGTATATGAATCCATGGATATACATTTCTTTATTTTTTGATTTATTATCATTGAAAATATACACAGTTTCTTATTGCCCTATCACTTACAGCTTGCTATCTTTCTTTAGTGTCAGTGAACTCCTGAGGCCAATGCTGACAGAGTTCAATATTCTTTAGAAATAATGAAGAAAGGAAAAACTTTCCCCATATACGTTTTTTACAAGTTGTAAAAAATTGTAAGGCAGTCCATGAGACCTTGCTGACAGTAACTGCTGAAATAATGAAAAAGATAGAAGGATAATCCCATGGCTCTCAGTAACATGCTTTTATCATTTTCCCCTTAGTCTATGCCATTCATGCTGACTCTGTTCATTACACTGGTAGAAAATATTCATATTCCAATTTTCCTTTTATTTCATCTCACAGAAACAGGAAAGTATAAGCAGCAAGAATAAAAAATGACAAAAACACACACATCTTCATGACTCAAAAAACATGCAGTGCAAACAGAGGTTTAAATGTGTGTTTGTTTGGGGTTTTTCTGTTTTAAGTAGTAGTGTGCTTTTTTATGCCCATTATCTATTTCCAATTCTAATTTGGTTTCTACAGTATGAGTATCTTCAGTAGCTGTCAGAGGAAGGGAGGAGAACTTATATTTTTTTTCCCCCCCCCAAACTAATTTTAATGGAGATCAGATCCCTTCTTAACAACTTTACCTAGTAAGTTGATGATACAGGCATTTAACTTTAGTTGAAAGATGGCCAAAGGCTGTGGGTCACTAAAAAAATCCTGATTGACCAGAGTTTTTGCTTGGATTGCAAGCACTCTCATTTTATGTCTTCTTCCAAAAACAAAAGCCATTGACCATGAAGGTATAGCAAAGCACAGGTTTGCCTGCTCAGGAATATGTACCTTCAGTGAGGAATGAAAAGTCTTGCTTGAGACTGATCCCAGACACTAATATCCTGAATAAAGAATGCTATCAGTTAATATCAAGAATTCATAAAACCCCAGTTAATAAGGCAGATTAAACACATTTAAATGTTTTAGGGTATGCAGAATATAAACACCTGAAAAATGTCTTTTATTTATGCACTTCAAAGTTAAACTCAAAAGAGGGGGTGAAAACAAAAATACCTGAATTAAGTTGCCAAAATTCAATGAGAAAAGCTGTGTCTTCTCTGGTTTGAATGTTGTCTAGAATTCAGACCACCTCTATAAGTTTTTACTACAAACTACAAGGCAACTTGACCTTTAGATAGTTAAGCCTTTTTCATTTCTGCTTGAACAAAAAAATATAGAGCAAAAATATCACAAAAGGCCAGTAACAGTTCAAAGAAAACTGTAAGAAACTTGATCTAGATCAGAAACAAAGCAGACTTGGCAAACCAAAGAGAAACATGAATTGCAAAGGTAGCCAGCCCAGACATGTTTGCACAACCAAATCACATCAATGGAGTCAAACAAATTAACTTTAAAAAGCAAAATATATTTACCTCACTTCCTAAGGAAAGGAGATTTATGCACTCAGTAAGTGGGCAGGTCTAAAACTCCAATTCTGTTTTCAAAAATAAAGGATTTTTAAAAATTCCTAAATTCCTATATTTAAGACCAATTTCTTTACCTCAAACCAACACAGTTTGAACACCAAAACTTGAAATGCCAACAAAGACTGCTAAAAAAATTAACTTTTCGTTTTTATTATACATCAAGTTTCTTCTCTTCTGGTTTATCACAATACCTATGGTACTTACAAAAGGCTAAAGGATGAAAAAAAGATGTCAGGAAGGCGTCAAGCAAAATCATGCTTTCTGATCTACTCCAGCTATTCTCAGCCCTTAGGATTTAGCATTCTAAAAGCACGTTGCACACATTTTCTAGAAGCTCCTGTTCTAAACGACACCATCATTATACTTTTACTTTCTTTAAAAGGAGCATGAAGACATGAAGGTGATGGGATACAGATGGCCAGTGCTTGGTTACACAGTCAGGCACCAGGACATAGCAGCCACATTGCTGTTCTGCCAACAATCTATCACAGTCAGCATACTCCGAGTTTGTATTGCCACATGAGAGGGAAAAAAGGTCAGAGAGAATTAAAGAACAGAACAACCCATCACAGAATGTTCTGAAGTTCTACCTGCTGCCTGATAGTGATGCCTTTTCACTGGCCCTACAATCACAAGCCAGACACAGGTGGTAAAAAGGGGTTACCTTCACAGGGATCCTTATGGTGCACAACACTGTGGATGAAAAGCGCTGGAGATGCACACGCAACGTAAAGAGGACAATTTTTATATGTTCAGCAAATCAGCATAACTGACAAGAATCCCCAATTAGAGACAAAGGTGATGAGGCAAATCCCCCTTAGTTCTACTATTTTCTGAACATCCCCCCACCTGCCTTTAGATAGGAACTAAACTTTGTTTATGAAAATGTGTCTCGAGAAGTCATTTTGACCTGCTGCAGGAGAACCTCACCTCGGCCCCCAGGGCCTGGAGCCACTGGGCAATTGATTCTTTCTGTCTAACTGAGTAGGTAAAGGGCTAGCTACAAATACAACAATAAGCTAAAGAGCCACAAATATATATGTAAATAATATATAAAAGCAAAAAAGGCAAAAACCAATTTGGTATCAACAGACTA
The DNA here is from genome assembly GCA_013400775.1 of Chaetops frenatus. Taxonomy (NCBI): domain Eukaryota; kingdom Metazoa; phylum Chordata; class Aves; order Passeriformes; family Picathartidae; genus Chaetops; species Chaetops frenatus. The sequence continues at coordinate 21,005 of VZTR01013012.1, forward strand.
ACCTATGCCCCAAAATAATCCTGTCAGTAGTCTTAGCACTGACTGTAATGCTCATCATCCCTAAAGCCCTAGAATCCTTTTCAGTATCTCCCTGAACTCTTACTCTCACTTATATTCTGGAGCTTATCTAAAGAGAAATCAAACTATTTCAGCTCTTTTATCCATTTTACTAAATAACTCCTTGCTCTTTAAGAATGCATGTGTTTTCATTGGTTTTGCCAGTAATTTGCATTCAATACAGATTAATGCACACTTAGTCAGTTCATACTGAAAGCCAACATGGGTCAAGCAGTGATACTCAGACTCTGAGCACCTGTGCTGAAGCAACTCCATACACTTGGCTGAAAAAGTGGCAAAGTATTTTGCACATATTTGAGGTGGGAAAGGAGAAACATCTGTGGGTTGCATATAAAACCCCATGAAAATACACTGATTTTTTGAACTGCAGGGTTTAGTTTTCTTCTATTTGTATGCTACAGGTGATCAAGGTATTTCTAAAAAAAAAAAAATGTAAGGAAAAAGAAGTGTAACTTCTAGGAAAACATTAGTGTAATGTAACAGACAAAACAGCTTCGTTGGCTTCCCCTACCAGTAGCCAGTGGAGGACATGGGGTTGTGTAATTGTAGGGGAGGCAGAAGTACCTTCCATGGACCAGCCACCATGAAGTCTGCCAAGACTGAAAAGATACTCTTGTTTTTATAGCCTTGGATGACTTTCACTACAAATTAATTGTTTCAACTTTCTTGTAAACTTCTGGCATTCCCAACAGGCTGATGCACCACGTCTTTCAGTTACATACAGTGTAAAGGAGTATCCATTTGTTTTCAGCCTGTAGGATACAGAAATCTTTCAAGACCAGGAGAAACATGGAAAGAACCAACACTTCCCTCTTCTATTTCCCTCATGACTCTCTTTGTGATGTTTGGTATCTCTTCACTGCTATGTCCTTCCTCACGTGAAAAGCCCCAGTCAATTTTCAATCTACATTTCTCTTAGCCTGATACAACCTTTCTAAAGTAGAAGAGAGATAAAGGGATAATACTCAAACTGCATTTACTATTAAACCTATGGACTGAGAACGGGTTTATACAATGACATATTGATGCCATTCCCTTGTCAATTAATTGTTAATTCTTGTATTAAACACTTCGTGCTGCCAAGTACTGACCTGCCACTTTCACAGAACTGTATCATCAGCATGCTTTGAAGAACAGCAGTGGCTAATTCAGTCAACACTTCTGAAAAAATATCTACATATTTTTTAATCCTACTGGTTAATAATGTAATAATCCAATTATAAAACATGTAAAAAAAGCACCTCCCAGCTGAAAACTTCTAGTAGCATTTTCACAGCTCACAGACCACAGTGTGAAGATAGACAATAAGAAAGACTCTCTTATTAAGAGAGGAACTTAGGAGGATTATCATGAAATTAATTTCAGTTAGTGTCTGTATGAACTTGCTAAAACAAGCACCGCCCCACCTACGGAATATACAAGTGCAGTCAGCATTTCAAGAGAGCATCCGGAGTGGCTTATTTAAAGAAAACGCATAAAACACAGTAAAACAGGGCAAACTGAGCATCTGCAAAGTTAACTGTTTTGATTACCACGTTTAGGGAAAGAAACCGAAAACAATCTTCCAGTCTATGCACTTTCACCACTTGAAGACCAAAATCTTAACATCAAAAATACTCAAAGCTGATCTGAACTGAGCTGATCTGAAACATCCTCCGGACTCTTAGCAGTTAACTGAGATTCACTATTCACTTTGAGAGTCACTTTTTTAAAACACTAATTTCTGGTTAATCATGATATACACAAAAAACACCTTTTTGGTTTTGGCAGGTATCAGTATCACCCTCTGTTTTCTACTGATGGGGGCTTTTTCTGTATTACCTAACACAGCAACAAAGTCCTGTGCAGAAACATACGTATTTTTAACCTTTTATTTTTCAACGCACATCCACCGCAGCACAAGGTCTGCCTTAACCTCACCGCCTTCATTTACCCTGGAAGATGATGGGAAGGAAGCAAAGAGGAGAGCCAAGGCATTCTTATACCGCCTTTAACATCAGCACTGCCGAGTGGAAACTCCTTTACTAGCCGCCGCTGCCTTTCCCGGGCCCATGAGGGCACGGCGGGAGGGCCCCAGAGCCCCGGGGGGCGCCGCTCACAGACAAAGCCGAGCGGGGCCGCAGCGCGGCCCAGCCGAGCGGGCCCCGCCGGCGCCGGGGGAG
>VZTR01013012.1:23634-77756 GCA_013400775.1 Chaetops frenatus
GGAGCGCAGCGAGCGCGCGCCCGTGCCCCGCGGGCTCTGGCGCGCTGAGGCGGGGGCGGCGCCCGCCATCTTGGGAAGCGGGGCCGAGGCCGCGCCTTCGCTCCTTGTGCCACTGAGGCACGGCTGGTCACGGAGAGACGGATCTGAGGGAACGGGGCTGTTCTATCCCACGGCAAGCCCTAGGGGAAAACGGTGATCCCTTCTTGGCAACGTGGGGACAGAGAGAAGCGCTAAGCTGTCTCATGACCGTGTAACAAAATCCCGCCTCTCCACACACAGGTGGTCATTTCCATCAAAAGTCACATTCCTGCCACAGGCAAAGCGCTAGTTTTCCACTGGGGAGGCTTCAGTCCTTGCTGGTGCAGCGCCCAGAAGGTGGAAGAAGAAAAGACAGCTGGAGGTGGTTGGCTTATGTGAGCTCCCAAAGCAGCATCTCCTTCTGTCATTGCATGGCTGCACCAATGGTCTCACCCCGGTATCCTGGCAACGCCCCATTGATTGAGTAGATGTTACTAGTTACTACAAAATCTTTGTAAAAGTGCCCTGAAATGCCTGGGATTAAACGGCTGGCATAGGGTAAGGTTTTGCTACCACCAAACCCCTTCAGCCATGCATAGTTACAGAGTTACATTTGTGTTAAACCAAGGGACCAAGTGAAACTCTCCTGTGACATCTGCTTGTACAAGGACTGGATGGTGATCAGCCTTGTTGCCTAATAAAGAAGATGACCGTAAGTGCAATGCCACTTCTGGCCAGCCACTGCCCTTGTAAGTTGTGCTGAAGGCAGTGTGTTTTCAATGGAAGATCTGCTGCTGGACGTCCAGCTTCTTCATTCCGTCTGCTCTCGACCTGGGACTTGCCATTGTAACACAGCTGTGCCTACAGAATCAGTCTGAAAAGATAAAGCTGACTGGAGCACTCCTAAGGTTCATTTAAAACAACCTGAGTAAAACTACTGCAGATTCAAAGTGATCTAGAGGCCTGGGGTATTATCAAATTAAGTATTTTCTTGGCACAAACTTCTGTTGCTGTTTAGAGCACATCTTCTGTAATGCCTGCCATTATGTTGATAAATGTTACAATACTAGGTATTTTTATATTTATTTGTATCTATTTATTATAGGATTGACAGGGCATCCTTCTGGTTTTTTTATGGATGGAAGAATAATTATATCCCATGACAAAAGCTGAGGAAGAAGAGCAGCTGTTCAGTCCTATCCAGTGGGAACTGTCAGAGCATATGGGTCTATTTTTCCAATTTTAGCTGAAGTACTGAAGGAAATTGGCATTCTTGATTCCTTCTAGCATAAAACAGAGCAGAAAGAAACCCTCCTTTGTGCAAGCCATGGTTAAATAATGAATTTTATCCATTTCAAGTAGGTTCAAATAGAAAGCAAGCAGAATACTTAGAAAACAAAACAGACAAATGCCAGGAGAATTCTGGAAGTTATTTTCTTATAAAAATGGGTGTCTTTCTCCACAGCTACGTCTTCCTTGAGCCTGCCTGCTGACAGAAGGTTTTGATATAAAAGCACAGAATAAAATCTGTGCTGTTCCTTACAAGCCTGCCCCCACTATCCTCTCTCCATTCTAAGAAACAGATATTTGATGTCATAATCAAACGTGTAATCAGACCTAACCTTCAGAGTTTAAGCCCAAATTAAAAACTTACTTTTATGTTGATTTCACAAATTCCTTACAAAGATTTTTAAAGTGAGATGAACTCATCAATGTAAGAAACAACTCTGAAAGATTCCACATATTTCAAACTGGTTGGCATTCAGAATTTAGTAAAAAATCACACAACCACCGTAAAATCAAAGCAAACAGACTCTGGAATGAAAAGGATACACTGCCCAACTACTAAAATCTGGAAAAGAATAAGCAATGATGTACCAGGTAGCCTTCCCTGTATCTTTAGTACTATAAATACTGATATTTACTCTATGGGGCAACTGTTGTTAGACAACAAGAAAATAGAGACATTTGTCTCCCTTTTTAAAAAAACAGTAATGGATGAGGGGTGGAGGCTATTCTGTTTTTTAATGTTGACTAAGATTCAAAAAAGATTTTGTTTGGGTTAGAAAAGAGGAAACCTGACACTGAAAATCACTTTGTCCCAGTGAATTGTCTTTGTTCATGCTACAGTACTCTGCAATCACAGCAGTGGAAACCAGGCGTTTCAGCTCCACTCGCCACATCAGGCTGTAAGATGGACTCTGAGGAGATTCCTTCCTGCCAGACAATGGTGACCTCTGTTGTTCCCTGCTGTTGGTACCAGCCACGATGTCCCCTGGCCTGGTGTCACACACTGGTTCAGCAAGGCACTGGGAAAGGAGCTGGCAGTTCCTGAGGAAATACGTGCCCGAGTGTTGCATTTCAGTTTCTGGCCAGGAAAGGATGTGTCTATTCTGCACTGGGCTTGGGAAATTTCTCCTTGAGGCTTTCCTCTCAAGAAGCCCCTAGTCTGGCTACCAGGTTTTCCAGCTCACAGCTGTGAATCACTGCAGGAAAGAGCAGTTGCAAACATTTTAAACCACAGTGCTAATGAAAACACCTGCAATGTATTATGAGAAAAAGCTGCAGGTATGATTATAGAGGAGGAAGTTGGAAGAAACAAAGAACATTTTTTGAACATATTCCATTTCTAAAACTGAATCTTAGATTTTAAAAAGGTGTAAGGTTGCATGAATCTTTGTTTCACCCTAAAATGGATTTTAAAAAAAATTGGCATGCTTTCCCATTTCAGTGACCCAGACTTCATAATTCCAAGGATATTTTTCCTAGTGCAAGAGAAACTTCAGTAATTTTTTTTATTTTTTTTTTTTACCTCTTTAAATGACTGACATGAGGATATGAGCTGACATAGTTTGGAAACTGACCCCTCTCTCTCCTGGCAACATTTCCCAGGCAAAGTTCCCTGCTTTTTCCTTGGATTTCTCCAGACTGATGATCTCCTCCATCATCTTCTACCCACAGTCTCTAGAGTGTCTCTATCACTAAAGAAACTAAACAAATTCAAACCACGGGTAAGGAAGAAGGATGGAGAAAAATAAATGTTCTGTTAGGAAAATCTCTTTCTGACCCCCTATAGCTACCAGTGGATGAAAAAAAATGGGGAACAAAATTCAGTCAACCACAAGATTTGTATTCAACTCTGAGCTTGTAACTGTGTTTGCTGTTCTGGAATGTCTCACAGAGAGAGAATATTTTTAAACCAAAATTGGCTTTCAGCTTCTCTAGAAATCATCTTTGGCTTATTTTGGTGCCATCAAACCTACAATGGTTTTGGATGCTGTGATTAATTTTCTTATAAATTTAGAAATACATCAAAAGTAGAAAAAGGAGAGAGTCAGAAAAGCCTTTGTTGTGACTAAAAACATTTTCTGTTTTTAGGAGAACATGGGTAGCAAGAAGGAAAAGTTTTGCCCAGGTTTACTGATGATGTCAGCCCTTGAAGAACTGAGCACTGCACTGTTTCCTTTCAGGTTTGTGCCAGTAGGGAACCAGAGGAGCAAATGGCAAAGGCTCTTTCTACCTTTTCTAAAAATGGGTGCAAGGTTTCCCTTTTTCCAGTCACTTGAGAATTTACCTGACAGGGCTTTTTTACTGAAAGAGGGAAGCAATTTCACAAGCAGCTGCAATGGCAAAGTGAAAAAGATCTGTCATACAACAGTTAACAGAAGTTCCTAATATCCTTGGGATATACCCCTATTAATGCTCATTTTTGCCTGAGAACTAAGAAATACCACTTTACAATGTATAAATCTATATTTATGTTGATTCATGGTAACATGTAGAAAATACTTATCAGCAGAATGATAAATCTGTTCCCCAGGGTACAGAGCAACCATAAAAAAGAAACGTAATAATAATCAATACAAAGTATTTACAGCAGATGGAGCTATACATTTTGCTCTGATCATATGTTATTTGATATTCCAAGATAAAGTGTAGTTTGCCAAGGACTGTGGTAAGTCAGTGGTAGTGTCTCACCAAGGAATGGAGTTAGTCTCAGAAGGCATCCCATAAATTGCTGCAATTAGCTCTCCTGGAAATAATCCTTGTAGCATCAGTAGAAATAGCAACTCAAGAAAAGATTACCACTGTATATTGGTGTCTTAATAGAGATCACAGCTCAAGTCAAAGGCTTTGCTATATCCACTCACCAGCTGGAACGTTCTCCTGCCTCTGCTGGCTTTTGTTTACCAAACAAACAAACAAAAAAACCCCACCAAAGTGTATTTAGAGATGTTAAAGTTTTGGTAAGGAAAAGTGGCAGATGCCCCATCCCTGGAAGCATTTGGTCAGAGTGGATACGGCTCCAAGCAACCTGATTTGGTGAAGGTGCCCATGACAGAGTGGTTAGACTGGGTAACATTTAAAGGTCTCTTGCAGCCCAAAGCATTCTATGATTTTGGAAATCTGCATTGCTAACAGGACTGGATCCAAATATCCCAAATTCTCAATAGCACCGTGAATCTCTTGCTATGTATGCTTAGGTGTGGGGGAGGGTGGTCCAATAGGCAGGTACAGCTACTCCAGGAGTGGTTAGAAACACTTTGAAAGCATGTGGGAAGATTTGATTTTGTAGAAGTATTAGAGGATTTACAAGTCCTAAGTGTGATACCCATGAAACTTTTAGAGGAGAAGCATTCCTGTACCTTTCCCATATGCCATTTCCTTTCTCTGTGTTTGCCCAATTTAGATACATTTTTCAGGACACACATCACGGGGCTGATTCTGAACTGTATTGCAAATGTATTGTACTTTATTTTCTTTTTCTCACATACTGCAAAGGGAATTAAGGTGTAGGGGGAAGTACATAGTAAATATGAAATGGTACTGCAGCTAGTAAGTTACTAATCCCCAAGTCTAAACATGTATATAGAAACAGCCCAAATAACCAAATTGTAAGAACAGTAAATAATTAACCACAAATGGTTTTGTAATTTTCCCATGGCTTCCCTTTGTAATGTCAACTTCCATGCGTTAATAAATTAGTAATCCTTCACCTTTATAAAAATTTAAAATTCATTTGTTTGTTGACCAGAAAAAAAGTTTAGATTCTTCCTCCAAAATGAAAAGTCACTTTCTGGGTTAAGTGGGAATCAGTGCACTTTATGAATTTGCAATCTTTACTGAGGCCTTCTCTCCTAAAAAGTGCATTTAGTTTATGGGTATGAAAATGTGTAAGTAGATAAAAATAATATATATAATAGATACAATAGATAATAATAACAATAAATCAAACAATTAGAATCCACAAGGAAAAACCCACAGGTAACAGATTAAATACAGGAAGCCTGCCCATTTATTTCAAAATTGGAGATTCTGTAAAATAAATTGGAGCTATTCACTAGTAAATACTATTGTTATTACAGCATAACAGTTTCTAAAAACATTTTCTTCTAATGTACCAGCTATACAGAATATAGTTCTTTCTCACAAAAATTAGCTTTGAGCAACTAGTGCAAACACCTAATACAAGCCCCTGACTAAAAGTGTTCAGAAGAAATGTATTTGAAAGTACATGACAATGCATTTCCTTCAGTGTATCTGGACACCACTCAAATCCTCCCAGCATTTGTTCTCATTTAGAAAAATCATCATTCCTCACCACTTGCCAAAGAGAAACATGTCTATTAAATATTACATTCCTTACTTACAAATGATTTATTTAGGATGAAGTCCCTCATTAACTCTTTACCCATCTAGAACTTTACATTTTAAACTAGAGAACTTCAACAAGAAAGGTAAAACAGTTTATTCAGCTTTTTTACACAGCAGTATACAATAGCACAAGGTGGTATGCCTACTAAAATGTTTTGTTCAAGACAAAAGTACAAGTTTAATTTTTTATTACAATAAAAATACTTATTTGACTTGAGTAACTTATTTGGCATTAAAATGTGACTGCATTGTTTCTCTCAAGAACTGAGCAGCATATATGGTGAAAGTTACTTGATTCACATCAGACCAGTAATTTTGAAATAAACAAGGGTGATTTTCTGTTACCGTCTTAATAATGGCCAGGGACCCCTCTGTACAAACTGGTCCTTGGACACAGCAAATCTGTTCTGTGAATCAAAGAGATTCCAGGAAGGCCCCGTGAAAGTAATGAAACTATTTGGGGAGTAAGGTATTACCTGGCCTGAACATAGCAGCAATGACCAGGAACAAGGCTTTCTTGGAATGGTAGGTTTTAGTATTTCTCACTGAGGTAAAATCATTTTATTGGTCCTTTTCTAACCTTTTCATGAAGGAAAAAAATATATTAATCACTCAGGGGCAATTTTATGTTCCAGCAACATAAACTTAGACATTTCCCCCCACTATGGGGAGAAAATACCATGGGTCTCATTTTCCAGTATCAGCAGTAGCAGCTGCTTGGAAAGGAATTGTCAGAAGTGCCACTGAGGTGGAAGGAGGTTTTCCATGTCTTACATTTAGTGGAGGAAAGAAATACTTGGATGTTCCACAATTTCAGTTAAGATAACTCCGGAATGATGATGGCACTTGAAAAAATAAGGGTTAATTTTTCACCCTTTGTGAGCTCTGGAGTTGTGTGAAGTGCTGGACAGAGCAAGTGAGATTCTTCACAGAGAATATGACTTTTCCATATCATTTAATGTGCATGCACCCCATCTTCCTGCATGAATGGCTTCATGATCTTGGGCTGCTATGGGCGAGGACAAGCCATGCTGTGTGTCCTGTTTATACACAAACCTGGAAAGTGAACAATCTAAGCTGGGCAGCTGTAAATTATCATTGGTGTGCCAGGGGAAGTTATTTACCTGACAAAAACCTGCACAATGCAGAAATACAAAGGATTTAGTGGTTTTTACCTCCATTCAGATCTGTTACCTATTAGCTCAATGGACACAGCAGGTAATCTATTGTCTGTGTAGCAGTTTGGGAACCTCCATGGCCATATCCCAGCCTGAAACCTCACCCTCACTTTCCAGTTATTTGTTCCCTGCTGCTGTTCTGTTAATTGAAGATGGAAGTAGGTGTTAACTTCTTCTCTTTGGAGGGTTGATTCTGCAGAATTTAGGCAAACAAATGCTCTGTGTAAAATGGAGGTGAGTGAAGTGAGTGGTGCACGGTTGGTGTACATTGGATTTGCACGGGCATTGCATAGGCTCCAGTGACCTCCTGGCCTATGTGGTTGACATTGATTGAAGTGCCCTCAGGGCCAGATCCTGCAGTGTGTGCTTGGCACACAGATGTGTTGCACTGACTTCCACAGAAGTAGAGGAACTGAACACATCACTGGATGCATTCACGTTTGTGCTTGGCAAGAAGGGACTCCCAAGTATTTAAAGCTAGCACAAGTGATAATGCACTATTGTAATTATTATTGTGTTAGATGGCTGAATGTGATACCACATACACTGGCCAAATTAATCTCCTAAAGCTCAGATTCTGTGAGGATTAGTGCAGAGAACCCTAAAAACCCCCACTGGGTATGGCATGGTGCCCCTGTAAACTCAATGGAGCACTACTTGAATGAAGAAGTTACAGTCATACTGAGCAGGAGTAAGCTGAGTGTCCAGAAAACGTTCAGGATTTAAGTGTGTTTAGATGCGAAATATCAACATGTAGAAATTTCAGCCTCAGGAAGTTTTAATGGAAGAAAGTAGCTCAATCACTCAGTATATTTTGCAACTTTAGTTGAAAGTTTAACATCACAAAATGATATATTGCTATGTACCCTTAAGAATCACACAAATGTATTCAATCATTTCCCCTGCTTTTCAGATCTGTTGTTCATTAAAAGCTCTTCTCCTGTTTGCAGTTTCCAGTTTTCAAATGGATTACGCAACTGATGCATAGCTTAATGTTCATTCTCATGAGTCATAATTAATAAATAATCGTATTACATACATAGAATTTTACAAGTACTCCTAAAATGGTTTTACAGTTCTATTAAATATATAGATAAAATGATCACTGCTATATAAAAAAATCATTTTAAAACAGCTGAACTCTCAAGCTTTGCATAAAATTCTGTAGACACATTCATTACAATCTAGAAACTCAATAAAAATACATTTTAGAGCTCTATCTCTCAAAAATATTCATGGCATTGAAAATTGATTGTCATTTTTTACTGTAGTCTGTGCTTGCCCTGCCTTTGCACTGATAATTTCCTAAAACTTGGCAAAAGCTATATTCCAGTCAGTTTGTAGATTATGTGACTGCTTAACTCATTTCCTCAACTCTAAGGCATCTGCCCCATAAATCTTTACTGGGGCTCTGTCTTTAATAGTGTATCTTTCCTTGCACTTTCTATAAAATCACGATAAAACACTTTGCAGTTAAGTTCCATGACTACAATGACATTGAACCATCCTATTACAGTTGCCAGTCTTTAATGCTGCTTCTGTGAACACCAAACATCCTTTATCCAGTGATCCTCAAGGCACTTCCTGACACTTACACTTCACTATGCTCTGCTACCCACATTTGCTCAAAACCAGCAGCTTTTAGAAAGAGTCTTAACAGATCAGTACCCCTGTGTCTCTGAATTCAGCTGCTAAACCAATATACCAAATGTGGTCAGTTCAAGCTTAGCATTGCTCACAAAAGTTCAGCAAAAACTGCATTCAGACAGTGCACGTATCTGTTGGGAAATGGGTAGGCTTTGAACCCTCCACTGCTGCCAGCCAGTCCTCTGGGCAGCAAGTTAAAACAGGCTTTGCCATCATGAATGGTTCATCATCAGGCTTTTAGGCAGTAGCTCAGAATAGGCCACAGACCCCAAAACCAAGCAGTGTTTTCAGAGCAGGGCACTTGCATTAAGGGATTGGATCCTGCACTGTGGAAGAAGAGATGCAGGCTCAAGAGTCAGTTTAACTGGGGAAGCTGCTGCTTATGCAGATGTCCCTCTTTACAGTTCCAGGTAAAGGTAAAACTCTTGAAGAGTTCAGTCTTTTTTTTTTTTATTGGACAACACCAGTATAATCAGTCTTAGCACTTCACCCTGGATCTTCTCACCCAAGGAATGGCTGGGTGAGGTACACTGCTTCTGTTACAGCCCAGCCACAGCTAAACCAACCTGAAAACTGAAACACTGGTTGAGATGACCAATGCAATTGTGGGATGCTGTTTGACATTGAAACTGCTCATTTCTATGTTTCAGTCACTGTTCATCAGTGGCAGGTAACAAAGAAAACCTTGGGTTTTCTCCTTCTTGGACAAAAATACTGTGTAATGACACTTCTGGCATCAGTGCATTCCCGTTCACCTTTCCATTCTTCATGGATGTCAGTTGTTTAGATAAGACATCCAAAGAGCTCCTCATCCTGATTAGTTTTCTTAGGAGGAAGGAAAGAAGACAGAAGGGAGCATACTTTACTTGACTGAAATTTGGTAGCTGTAAAGCCCTATAAAGAGACTGTAATCCAACTCCAAACAGCCTCTGCTGAAGATTAATAAACATGGAAGAACCAGAGTAAAGATACAAAGGGTCAGAAAAAGTTATCATAAACCAAAGAAGCCTATGAAGAGTGGAACATAATGAAAAGCTGTCAACAGTTTTGCTCCAAACTAGTGTGGTACACTGCTGCTTGCTGCTGTTGAATAGATCCTGTACCCCAGCCTGGTATTTCCTGGTTTTCAGGATAAGCATAAAACATTTCTTGTGCTAAGTTTTACTCTTTTAGAGGAAAAAGCAGTAACTTTTCAACTTTCTATTTTAGCCTACTTCCAGAAAGCACCTTCAAAAATTCTAAGGTAGCTTTTTTTTTGGAAGAAAGTATTGCTGTCTTCCACAACAAGCACAAACAGGTTCATGGATCACAAAGTCAGCTGACTCAAAATGTTGACTGTTTTCCTGAACAAGATGAAAGAAATGTATTTTTTTTACTTAAGCTGATTTAAACCAAATTTGGTTGGGACATTTGGATTTCTTTCTCCACAGAAATCTCTTCAGTTGCACTAGGAAGTCAATACTGGTTGTCAGCATTTCTCTGTATTTAGTTTTACATCTGTCATTTCTTTCTCAATTGATTTGGACAATTAAAAGATATTTCTAATTCTTTTACTATGCCCTAGTGCCTTAACAGTAGCCTCAGCAAAGCTGGTTACCTATTATTTTTTGCCTCTGCAAAAGAGAGAAATCTTTACGTGATCTGCAAATAAAAACAGCAAAGAAATTGAAACAGAAGCAGACTCAGAAGGACTGAGGTACTTTAAAATAACTTTAGTTTCTGGCCTGAGATTTCCCATATAAAGTCTCCTAAGAAGCAGCTAGCATGTAGGTTCTTCACACTTCTCCATACCCAATTTATTCCTGCAAATCCAACATACCAAAAGGTGCAGGATAAAAATTACTTTAAATCCTTAAAAAAAAAAAAAATCTAACTTCCCTACCCCAATAAACCCCAACCTGATTTTGTTGCTCCACTGGATTTGCTACTGGAACTGTAATCAATTCCCTGGTGTGTGTTTCACTACCTGTAGCTCTGCTCTGTCTCCAACTCTTTCAAATAATTCCATGGAAAATGTGAAGAAGCATTTCTAGCCTTGCCCTTGCAGGTGGTCAGATCCAGAGGTAAGTCAACACCATCCCTCTTCCACAGCTATCAGGCCCTACGTAAGAAAACGAAGCCAGAAGAATAATTTTTGAAGACTAGAGCTCTGAATTGTTCATACTTCTACTGATAATTATCTGGTTTTATTTAGCATCTTATAAAGCAAGGCACAAATGTACAAAATTGCATCTACTAAATCAGATAATTTTTATATATATTTACACAATTACCATAATATAAAACGTGCTTTGACACTGTCATAGCACAACAGTAGCAGAATTGAGGACAACCTGATAATAAACACGAATACCAGGTCCTGGATTTCTCTTTGTGCTTCACCTGAAGGAACATATTCATATGCAGATACACAAAGCAATCCAGCCACCATCCTTTATTTTCCACACCTCACACAGATCAAACTTTGTTGCTAAGAAGCTGTGGAAGGAGTAAAAGGCAGTAGACCAGCACCCAGAAGAAAATGACAAAGTAGAATAGCTCTGGCTGCTCAAAAATTGTTATCTCGTGAGTTGGTTCTGGAGTCTCACTTGCTTCCAAGTCCTTTTTCTCCCTGAAAACAGGAGAGAATTCAATAAGAGGCAAGGAAAAGACAAAGAAACCTTCAGTGTTAATAATTACTGTGAAGATCAGGGGGTGGACTAAAAGACAGCAGTTGAATGAACCTTTTCAGTCTAAGTCAGTTGGGGGGCCCCAGCTGGACTAGGAGGGGCACACTGGGCACTAGCAGTGTGCTCCTTCCTGAGACAACATATGCAAGAATCAACCTTCTGAAAACTCCAGACAAATTCTCAGGTAGTTTAACTATGTGCCCTTACAGCACAGCCTTCTGATGTAAGGAGATTTCCACCTATCAAAAAGATGCCCTTTCGTTTTCAGAACAGCAAACATAGCACTGGGCAACACATCTCACACTTGCACAATTTTGCTTATACACTGGCTCTGACTTGATAACCTTTCCCCAAATTACCCACTTTCAGGGCTCCTCATGCTAGGCACTAGAATATTAAACAGAAAAAGCCCAAGACTTCCAACCAAGAAACCAACTAGCAATTGGAGGTTTCCAGGACAACTCCAAAATTTCAACTTTCCAAATTTCCAGCTGTGGTTCATACTGGTTCAAAGCCCGATGCTTTCTGCCAGCACCACTGAGCTCTCACAAAGACAAGGAAAGGTCTTATTTAAAAAGGCACAAGATGGTACAATCATTTTATAATTTTCTAATACTATAAGAAAAACACTCTGGTAAACTGTTTTTAATCTACTTTTGGAGAAAAATGGTGTTTTTCTGTTTGGGGCATCCTACTGGATAAATACTGGATGAGTATTACACAAAATTTGCTTAATATCAGCAACTTGTACAACTGATACAACTGTAACAGCTATTTGTGTAGTTTTTTGTTAACAGAAGCATAAGAGAGACAGGGCAGTGGACCCTGATAATATTTTGTGTGTTTTCTGCATCTAAATATAACAACCATTTTACCTAGAGGTTCTGGGAGGTACTATTAAGTATCAGCTAAAAGGCAAAACCTGAAGCAATCCTTGTTTCTCATGGATATTTAGACCCTAATACCAAAGGGCTGCACACTCTGTGTTCATGACCTGTCACCCCAAGTCTAAACTAAACACACATACAAATTATCACAACTCACAGATGCTCCAACAGGGGCCAGACCTCTGCTGAAGTAATTGACTTTCCCTTGCATTGATCTCACTAAACATTGTTTTAACAGTCTTCCAAACCTGGAAAGAGTCACCACTGTCACGGGGACCTAACATTTCAAGCTCTCCCACTCTTCTCTCAGCCTGAGATATCCACCACGTGGGGAAAATGCTCAGAATCTTGCTTAGACAGCTGGATCTTTCAGGTCAAGAAAAAGCATTGCAATAAGGAAGTTTTGTTTCTTACACCTGTGGGGAGTGTAGACTCTGAGCCATTACAGATGACAGTTGCTACCATTATAATTAATTTCCAGCTCCCTTTTTATCACTGCTAATAGTACCTAGGAGTTATGGATTCCTTGCAAAAGGGTGTCTGAATAAGAACCACTCACCCGATGATTAATGGATTTTCACCCATATCTGTCATCTTCTGCTCATTTACACCATAGGTTTCCTTAAACAAACCAGGAATAGATTAGATAACAAAAATAAAATTCAGCATCTCACAAAGGTGGCAATTGTGTATTTTATGCAAATTGTGTCTAATGTTTGCTCAAATAAAATGAAAGTGTGCTAATAAACATATTCCCCATGAGAACATCCAGCACTGCAGTCTGGTGCACACATAGAAAAGGAAAAAAAGTTGTGAAATAGGATTTTTTTGCTTGCAACTGCTTTCATCAGTTGAATACAGCTGCCCTCATTCCTATGTATTTCTAGTAGCTCTGACAGCATTGTAAAACTAAAGCATCTGTGTGAAACCTCCCTTTCAATGAACACTGGTGGCAGCAATTTTTTTTAACCCCAAGATAGTCAGAATTTTATTTTTGTGTTGAAAAAAAGCCACATTCCTATCCTTGCTCAGCATGCTCAGATTGCTGATGCTGCCCCTTCCTTCTGACTTTAAAAATAAAAGTCCAGACCTCAGCTGTACAGTGTGCTCTCGAGAACCCTGTGTGAATCACATCTGTCATTAGGGACACACTTTCACATTAGAAATAAAATTATTTTAGGGTTGGCTGCTGCTACTGATAATATAATACACTGCCACTGTGAGGAAGAGGGATGGAGCTGAATTTTTCAGCAACAGAGCTCTTCAGGAGACACCCAGCATTTTTGCAGGGTTGACACCAGGGCACCAACATCATACAGAGAATGGAAAAACTAAAAGAAACTGGGGCAGCAAACAAAGGCAGCTTCAAACAAGCAAAATGTTGCAGCTCTACAGGTGTGATGAAATAAGATTTGAAGTTACAGTAGATGTAACTGCAGTGTTAGGTACTTCTGTGTGAATTAGTTCAAGGTTCCATAAAGCTTAGTATGTATTTAGGAGAGTTCAGTAAAACTTTGCAGCTATGCCTGGTTTTAGCACTGAAATTATTAGAAGTCACAAGACTTTCATACTGTCACAGGCCTTTTTACAGTCTGTGAACTTCTGGAGTTTAGGAGACCCAGAGAAGCAGCAATAAATGCATGTCCACACTTACCTCCTCAGAAGCATTACGAGAAAACCTTTTTCGGAGATGAATGTTGGCATCACTGTCACTGCTCCTGAAATGGATGTAAAAGCAAAGTTTTTGAATTCATAAAGTTGAGTTAAAAAGAGACACTGCAAATGGACATGACAGGCATAAGCTGCACAGAACCACAAATATGCATTGTTGCATGAATTGGAATTTATCAGTAACATGATAAAAATGGTTTTGAAAAAATCTGACCCACAGTAAAAAAATTCATATCTTCAAAAAGGAATCTTTTCTGCAAAATTGTATCTGAGAGCATTTTTGCACCTTTGACATCACTGACATTGAAGTGAGAGCATACCCAAGTTTTATGGCCACTGATATAAAAAAAAAAAAAAAAAATTGGACTGACAGGGAACAGAAAGCTTGAAGGGGACAACAGGTTTTTCTAAGCAAACTCTCAAATTCATCAGAATGCTCCAGTGATAAGCACCAACAAATTACAGTTCACATCCCACTCCAATGGGTTATCTAAGAAGAAATAAGAAAAACCTGAAGTAAATGGAGCAGAATTAGCTGAGTGTCTCTGTGGTGGGCCTGGCTGGGCTGCAGTTAAACTTCCCAGGGTCAGTGGGCTGGGGCTGGGCAAGGGGCTGGGAGGGGACACAGCCAGGAGAGCTGACCCAAAGTGACCAAAGGGCAGGGACACACACCCACACTTGCTCTTGTACCTGTCTGCTGAAGCAACCACTACACCCTGCTTCCCAGGAACTGGCTGGATATTGCCCTGCTGATGGGAAGTAGAGAATAATTTTTTTTTAATTGCTCTTCTAATTTGCTTCCACACATGGCCTTTGTCTTTATTTAATTAAAATGCCTTTACCTCGACCCATGAGTTCTTCATCTTATTTTCTCTCCAACACCTCACTTACTTGCTCATAACAAGAAAAAACGTCAAAAAGTATCTACTGGAATCAGTTTCATGCTTCCACATAGTGTCACAAGCACATGGACTGTTTCATCTACATTACAAAATATTCTCTCTGTTGGTAAAGCAGTTGTAACACTTCCATGTTCAGAATGCACTGGGCTTCCACTTGGGTTTTGTGTAGCAAAGTTTGTAGAGCAGAGTCAAATCAAGTCCCACTGAATCACTTGACATGTTTAAGAGAAACACAGGAAGAAGCCAATGAATCCCAATGCTTCTTCCTAAAACAAGACTGCAAGAAATATCCACTGGACAGGGCACATTTCAAAAGGCCTGTTAGGTGTATTTATGATAACATTAATGTCAAATACCTGGTAAACTCCTGGGATTCAGCATTTTCTTCCAGGTTATCTTGTGATAGAGTAGTAGTGGCAACTTCTGAGATCTGCAGATCTTCTTCAATCATATTTTTCCATTCCTCTTCCCTATTACTATTTTCTTCTGGTGTCTTTATGGCTATTGGTAAATCCTCTAGATGTTCTACTACGACCTGTTGAAATTAAAAAATGTTTTGCATTAGACAACAAGACTGATTCCCCACCCTTCCAAACATCTTAGTGGTGCAGCCTACTCAGATGCTCAATTGCAGATAGTATGGGACTGCAAGTCTCACTGAAGAGAATAAAAAAGGAATTAATTTCTTGAAAATCTTTTGGGATACACGGAATCATCAGTTCAACATACACACCTACACACCTACATACATGCAGTTGGAAACTCTGATCTTTCAATTAAGAAGCCATGACAGGACAAGCTCTTTGAAGCAATTCACTAGACTTTTTTTAAATCTACCCCCAATTAGTCCTTCAGGTTAACAGCAAACTGACTTTGTTATTGCAGTTAGAGTCAGGACCAAAACAGATTCAAGGAAGGCGTCTAGGGAAGCGTAGAGCAGCATTAAATGGACACTCATTACTGAAAAACACTGCCAGAAATTACTGTGCTGGAAAACATGCAAGGCACTTCAAAACTGCTGTCTGCAAGAAGAGATGCAGGAGCAAACTGCCTAAACCAAATACCCCCAAAGTGCCCACTTCTTTCTCCTCCTCCAGTGCAGAAAAGCCTTCATTTTACCGAGGTAACGTATCCGACTCAAATTGTTTCTCTAAGTTTTTGTAGGCAAACTTACTTGGATTGGGACAAAAATTATCATTGCCTGTAACCTTTCTTTCAAAGCAATACTAATTTCTGGTCATCTCATTACAGATTATTAAAAATACTCTTGCTGATAATCTTTTATGTTTTAGGATTATGCAGAAACCTCAAACTATTTTAAAACGTAATAAAAATTCCCATTTTTGCCATACTAGTAGGTAAACTTTTACACTTACGGATTACAGAAGCCTCAAACTATTTAAAAACCTAATATAAATTCACATTTTGGCAGTGCCATTAGCATTAGGGCTTATTTTCTCTTTTAATGTCAGATCTTCTCAGGGATCTGCAGTTCCATTCATTCCAGTAGGGGGCTGTGCCAAACAGTGGAACGGAACAGGAAACCAAGTACATTTTAAATATTTCTGCCAAACATTGCAAAATGAAAGCAAATGAAAACCACTGGGATCTGATGCTAAGCCCACATACAAACACAAAGAAATGCTGGTAATAAAATAAAGTTAAATACCTCAGGGTGTTGTGGAATAGTGGAATCTTCACGGTTGGTGGCCTTTTTTCCATCTTCTTCTATTTCTAACTCTTCTACTAGTAATGGCACTTCTTTTTCGTCGGAAGAATTCACTTGGCTGCTTGTTTTGGTAGTTTCCTCCTCGCTGTTCTCAGAATCTGTTTCTGATGGAGGGGTACCTGGCTTATTCTCCAAGGCTGGCTCTGGAGCGTCTTCCTCGTAGTCCTGGTCAGGTAAGTTCTTGTCCTGTAAAACATCTGTCAGTGCTTCAGAGGAAGCCTCTTCATTTCCTGTATCATAACCCTGGACACAGGGCTCGAGGTAAGCGTTCAGAACTGCTGATATGGGGACATTATAATGTGGATAATAAAAGAGATCGTGGGGTATCACGGATACTTTCGAAGAACTGGGGAGCACTTCAGCTGCAGACTCAACTTCATCACAGCTGTCCAGGTCCTCTGGAGTTTTAGGTACATCTGAGAGAGAGTCATCAGATGGTTCATGCTGTGTAGATAGGTCCTGCCTTTCGAGATTAGAACCATTCAGTGAAGCAGTGCTCGTTTCTGTTGTCTCAAGGACAGGTGATTCCTTTGTGTGCTCATCTTGTGCAAGTGTCTGTATTTCCTCATTTAGAAGGTGGAGAACGTATTTTTGAGTATCCTCTTGTTTTGATGTGTCTTCTGGCAAAAGAATTGAAGACTGGGGTTTGCTCTCTTCTACTTTATTAATAGAATCATCTGTAAGTATACCTGAAGTCCAGGATAATGGACTCAAAGAAGAAGTATTGGCTGAAAGGCTCTTGGTTTCGTTGTCATATTCAGTAGGGGTTTCCTTAGTTAAGTCTTCAGAGTATTCTTCAAAAGAGTCAACAGAATTTTTCTGATCTGTCAGAACAGCTGGAGAAAGGTCATCATTCTGTTTCAGTGGATCATCAGAGAGGCTTCCTTCACCTGGCATGAATTTATCATTTAGAACCTCCCAAGAGGAATTGGATTCAAAACTGACAGATCCTGTAATTTTCAGTGAGGTAGGCCTTTGAGGCTCCTCTTCAGTCGTTCCCTGTAAATCCCCTAACCCTTGACTCAGTTTCCCATTACAATTTTCAGAAGTGGTTTCTGATGGGATTGTCTCAGGGATATCATGAATATGGACCTTTGGAGGAGCTGGGTGACTCCTCTCATGATTAACAGTATACATGTTTTCTTCACTTTCACTTAAAATCAAGATTTTGCCTTCCTTTTCTGACGGTGTGTCTTTGATGTGGACATACGTGGACTCAATTGGAAGCTCCTTGTCAGGATCTGTAAAGTCTTCCTGTAAGTGATGATATACCATTAGAAGACAAATCCCAGCTCAGACACCATTTTACACTTCCCAAACACTACTGAAAGAATAAATACCTAGTCTTTCAGTCCATTACCTTGGGAATGGCCAGTTAATGACTCACTTATTTTGAAAGTTGGAAAATTAATTTGGCAAGTCAAGTGCCTTGAACAAAGCTCAATGTCAAGAAGGCACTTGTACAGGAAGATGAGAATGCAGACAAGCCTACTCCTCAGCTGTTAATGCATTCATCTCTGCACCCTGCTGCACCTGTGGAGAGAACTGACTCGGCTTTTTGACACAAACCCAAACATAATAACATAATAATGTTATTATGGGAATAACGTAAATCTAACAACTCAAATAAATCCATTGTGAAATATATTGATACACCAGATTATTTCCTTTCAACACACTCTATGAAAAGAAAGGTTGTTTTTCACTTTGTCCATTAAAATGCCAACAAGTCTTAATGTCAACCAATCTTATTGTTCATCTGATCTAATAGTAATAGGTTATCATAATAATTTTAATTCCAATTACTTTAGTAATGCCCACCAATTTTATCAGCTACAAAATATATCCCAGCTATAACCCTCAGTCAAGAAATGAGAGAAAATGCCTGTTTCTCCAAAAGGCCTTTGCCAATTCTTGACATTGTCAGTCTTTGCTTCATCCTCAATTCTTTATTTTTGCATTTAAGTCCTGGTCATTTAAGCTGCAGTTTATTTCATGCTTATAATGAGTGCTTTTTACTGTTGTAATGATAAGATTCAGCTTTTGGTGTGTTCTGTCTCATACCTGCTAAATTCAGACTGATTATGGCCCTCAAACTTGAGAAGATAGAAGTAAAAACTAAATTTGAAGTCCAATGAATAAAGATAAAGGAATTTAAAGCCTTATTTAAGGCTTTTTAAAACCTTATTTAAAACCAATATAGCAAAGCAGTAGAGTCTTATGAAACCAGTTCTAACTACTGAAAGTTCCAACTGGATGTAAATGTACAAAAGCACAATTCTACCTGAAGCATTTTAGCAATCACCAGTGAAAGCCCACTTCACTGGATTTAACAAAAATGTGAAAAATAAAATCCAGGTTTGTTGCTTATTTTACACAGCTTAGAAAGAAACCCAGAAAATAAATCTGACTTTATTACGTACACCAAGGCAAATTAAAGAAATGACATGACAGGAGTAAACACATA
The DNA here is from genome assembly GCA_013400775.1 of Chaetops frenatus. Lineage (NCBI taxonomy): Eukaryota > Metazoa > Chordata > Aves > Passeriformes > Picathartidae > Chaetops > Chaetops frenatus. The sequence continues at coordinate 42,458 of VZTR01013012.1, forward strand.
CCCCTTCCAGCTCTGGGAAGTGCTCCAGAAATTGTGCCACATATGTGACAATTGACTGCTCATCGGGTGACTCCACCATGATATCTGTGGAGACAGACGTGAGGGGCTTCAGCACACACAGCTCTGAAATGCTCTTGCAGAGGAACAGATTGTCAGACATTTATCCTGCCATTCTGGTCACAGAAATAACAGCTACAAACACTTCTTTTCCTTCTGACAGATGAGAGAGATGCTCCTCAGTGCTGATGGCACTTGGCACAGTTCTCAGCATCCTATTCACATTCATTTTTTCCTATTTCCACACACATACTGAACCCCGATTAAGGGTTCCCTTTTCACCCACTTTTATACTGCCATTCATGCTGTTGTCACTAGACAGTTGACTGCCATTGAACAAAAATACAGAGGTTTATTTTTAGCAGGGTGGCCCAGTCTTCTAGCAGGTGATCAAAGTGCAGTTGTGTTTCCAACCATGACATCAAGGCCTGATACCGCTCTATTACAGTTCAGCAGAAAGAACCACAAGAAATCCGTTTATACATATTACATATGCACAAACACACTTAGGTTTACATGCACAAATACTCGTGTTTATACATGCACTGTAAGGGGAAAACTGGGAGATGCAGGTGCATTGGAATGGGTGCCTCCCTTTGCTTGGTGTGGCAGCCTCGCACACTCCATCCTGGAGGGCCCGTCAGTCTCTGCAGCCTGGCTGTTACAGAGCAGTGCTAATGCACTCAGACACCCCTCAGCACAGCACTTAATGCCCTCCAAGAATGCAGATGTCACAAAGCATCCAAGCATGAACCAGGACCAGTGTACACAGCTAAAACCAGGGTAAGATCTCTGACCCCGAGGAGCTTACAGGTGTGAGTGGGAGCACACCATTACCAGCCACTGACCAATTTTATTTTTCTTATCAACAAGCTGATCACACCAGCAGCCTGATCACTGGGAGGTCTCTGGTAGGTATCACGATGCAATACTCATTAATTCAGTGTAGCCTGAGTGTTACCCAACAAATCTGATGTGTTTACCTTCTGGTTCGAGGAGCCGAGGGACACCCAGTTTATTCTGTGCTGTGCTGAAAGCATCCTCCAGGTTTTCTCGTGTTGATTTCTCCAGGGCATGCTTCATGTCTACCAAAGTACAATCTATGGCTTTTATGACAGCTAAGAAAGCAAGGCCACTCCTCCAACTACTGGTAAAGTCCTGGACTGCAACGCCATACCTACACAGAACGACATACACTGAACATGGGTGCTTGGTTACAAAACCCAAACTGAGGGTGCCATCCTTTTCAGACCTCTGAATGTTAAAATGGAAGGTTGCTGAGCAGCACTTGTCACATCTGAGATATTTTTGGATTTCAAAATCTAGAAATACATTCAGAAAACACATGGGTTCACAAACTGGATTGGTGTGGCTAACAGCTGACACCAACTTGCTTGTAGGAAGTAGTAAAAGCCAAGCCCTTTAAGAATTCAGCAACCACATTTAACATTCAGAAAACCAAATGTCTCAGTGATTCCTGTTTCTGTAGCTCTCCAGCATTTTAAGGCCATAGCTTGGGAAAATTTCCAGGATTTAAATATTTAAACACATAAGCATAAATGATTCACATTCCTGTGTACTTGGCCTTCCATAGCAGAAAATCTGCCAAATGCAAATGGTGTCAGCACATGCATAAACCACAAGAGTGTTAGATGCCCAGAGTTTTAGAGGAAAAAACAGCCAACAAACTAGCAATGGAACACAGCCCCAGAATAGAAAATTCTGCACAGATCATGGGATAACAGGATCACAATGATGCTATTATGTTGTAAATACTGCAGTTGCAAGAACAATTTTCTCCTATTAGGTCTTTTCATTTTGCACTCTTTGACTGGGCTGAAAAGTCTGTGGCCTTTACTTCTCAGGTCCTCACTTTCCTTGTACCACCTGTTAATGATGACATCAGCACTATTTTGGATTAAAACTGTGCTTCCTCCATGGTCTGCAGTGACCTACAGATCTCAATGGGATAAGTTTATCTGCTCAACAAGCACTCTTTGCTTCATTGGAGATAACCAAGGGATGATGTGGTCCACAGGATGTAAATTCATTTAGGATGTAAATTTTTGTCTTCAACACTAGACATAAAAAATTTGTGTTCAAAGTCTGAGTTGGACATATAAATCCAGAGACAAAAATGCCAAATATTCAGCAAACCAACCTGCATAAGTAACTTTGACACATGCCCTCTTTAAAACTCTCTGCCAGTCACTACTTCAAATAACAATACATGTAAAATACACTCCAAGCATTTGCATGTGCATGAGACATCTTCCACTACAGGTTTTTAACCTGACAGTAACTCTGCCAGGATAAAGCATTGCTCTACAAAATGCTTTGGTGAAAGAAACACTTTTGAAAGAAATGGTTCTTTGGAAAGAGCCACTTTTTTATTAAAGAGGAGAGAGATGTCTTGTGCAGTGGAAATGCACTCAAATGTTACAAGCTCAAGAGAAGTGACTCAAGTTTCACCCCCTTCCCCTCTTTAATACCAAGGAAGGAGGGACTCTAGCAGGGGCTCTGTCCTTCAAGGCACTCTGCAGCACACAGAGGAGCTTCCTCAGGGCTACTGCCTAATTTAAAACGCTGCTGATAAAGTCTTTCAGCACATTTATTTTTTTTAGTTCACCCACTGGTTATACCTAACCCTTAATTAACAAAAGATGTCAAACAGCCTGCATGAAAGCTGGGATCTGGGGAGCAGAGCATGATTCTGTTTTAAACAGCACCACACAGGTTAGTGCAAGTTAAATGTTAACACTGAAAGCCAGGGAGCCAGCAGTGGCCCTGAAGGTCAGATGGCTGCTACAAACACGGCCCCAGTGAAACACCCCCCTGCACAGGGCTTGGGCCCCCAAACTCCACAAGCAGCCACGGCACGTGGTAACACACCCATGGGGCAGGACAGAGGAAAGAGACCCAGCTTCAAAAGGGCAGGTGGCAAGACACTGTTTTGTGCAAGGGTTTGTCAGCTTACTTTCTGGTTTTCCTCTGAACCCAGATTAGAAGGGCCCTGATGGCTTTCCGCTGGTCCTTCACTGTAATGGACACGTTTCTCTCCACGCTGGGAGTGCTGGGGGATGTGTCTGATTCTGGACCACTGGGCCCAGAGGACAGGCTGGAGGAGGAGGAGTTCCTGTTGAGGTTGCCTGTCAGCTCCTTAATCTGTAATAAAAGGTGAAATACACAGTGTTCTGCTTTATCACTGGCTGCATCGTGTCCTTGTTGTCATGCAAACTTCCAGGAGATCAGTGCCATAACTGCATTTTAAGTGGTGATTATAAACCTGTTCATTTTGACTCTTAACTTGTACTCTACGAGCACGACAGCCAGCAGCAGCCCAGGCAGCAGAGAGAGCAAGCCACCAGTTCAGGTCAAACTGTGCAAATTAAACAAAAAGCAAAGAAACCTGTCCTTGAAAGAAAAGTCATTGAACTGAAATTGTTCTCTCCCCAGGAATGGCTTGAGGGAGATATTTTTCGTCAAGCAATGGTGACCTGCAGCAGCAGCAGCACTCCTGCCCTTGGTCAGCACTGACATTTGAGACTCTGCTGCTTTTTGGGTCCCCCCGTGCCCTCTGCTGCCAGGACGGCAGGTCCTGCTCACACCACTTCTGCCTGGGAGTCTGCCTGACCTAACTGGTTCTGTGCCACTCAGCCTGAGGAGCTCAGCCAGAGAGAGAAGCCCCAGTGCAATTTTGAGACCATTTTTCCAACCTTACAGCCATTTCTAAAATCAGACCAAGAGAATGAAAGGGCCTGACAGTCTTAAGAGAGTTGCAGAACCCTCCATCTCTCTCTGTCCATTAGAATTTGGGATTGTCTAGGAGGTAATTTTCAAACCATGTGTAGGTTAGAGAGCAGTTTTAATCTAAGCCTGGGGATAAATCAATTTTCAGGCTCAAATATGTTTTATCAGTTCCAGGTCCTATGAGATCTTTCATATGACCATGTATATCAGTTGCAAATTCTTGCCATGTTGAGTAAGTCTCCAGAGAACAGTAATTCTAAATGGAATTTCCCACCACACTGGACCAAATCCAGTAAAGGTTATTGAAAATAAACTGTGACCTGGAACCATACCCAGGACATTGGTTCAGATCCAGAGAATCTGGAACAGAACCCTGAGAAGGCACATGAAAGAAGGGAAAGTAGTAATCTGAAGCTCTAATTCAGGTCCAAGTTAAATGAGGGCTTAAATTGTCTCCAATTTACATCAAAATAGGTCCAATGAAGCAAAATGAAAGCAGCTGCAAGTATAAAATTAGTGTATATTAGGAGGGGAAAAGCTCAGGTTTAGCATGATTAATTATGTTCTTTAGGATTAAAAATCAATTTAAAAATCAGCATTCAGCTGGAATAGATGGATACCATGAAGACTGATTACTTATGTTTAAAGTATTCAAATTTTATTACCTGAAAAAACAAGATTATATTCCATATTAGTCCAAGTACGAGAGAGGAATTTCCATCTGCTATTTCTGCTGCATCAATGCTAACAAGCTTTACCTGTAGAGGAGATCATAAATTCAGAGCCAAATTCAAAGCAGCAAAGAATGCATTGAGAGCACTGGATATGCCCATACCACTGCTGCCACTGGCAGGCCAGCAAAAAAGCAATACTGAAGTCCTGAAAATGAAAGATTTCAAGAAAATTCTAATGAAAATCACAATCATCCTTCTCCTGGAACTCCTGTCTGGAACCCCCAGCACAGTCTGCAGAACAGAAGTACAGAAGTGAACTCAGTTCTGCAGTTTTGGGACTACAAATGCATTTATTTCCTCCATACAAAAATGGAAGAAGATGGGGCCCCCTCCAGTGGACCCCACTCATAAAAATTAGAGAGTAATTTCTCATATAAAAATCTAAAATCCTAGTAAGATCTGCTTCATTCTTTTTTTTCCTATTCATCTCCTTTCTCCCTCCTTATCCCACCTTACCTGGCTTGTCACAGAGCTCTGATTAAATCAGCCAGCAAGGGATAGGGTTGCCTAACCCAAGCAAACTCCAGACTTTCCCACACTGAGGTATTTTCCAGCTGATAACACGGGATGTTTTTCTCTTAGACAACACAGACTTGGTTCTGGCAAAGGTCACAGAGGAGGGGGAATCAAGGAAGCTGCCAGTACAGGGCACCCAGGCTGAGGGGAAGCCCAGCAGCCCAGTTATCACTGAGAAGTCCCAGCCGTGGTGAATCACTGGGCTGCCCCAGTTCCACAGGAGCAGACACTGTCAGGTTCCACCCACTCAGGTTTTAATATCTAACCCTGAAGCTCTTGGCAGCCAAGGCACTTTGCCAACACTTTCATCACCACCCTTCACCAACCGGTTCGGTTACACTGAAAAAAGGAAAGCAAAATAACTTTCTATCTAATGGTTTGCACAATTTCCATCTTAGCAAGAAGACACTTCTAGCTGTCCTGTTTCAAGGATCAGATTTCTTACTAGCTCCAAGGTATTTGGCACAGGAAAACCTTTAAGACTTAGTACACCTGAACAGCAGTTTCTCCAAAATGGGGAGCAAGTCTCATTTATCGTTCCACTGCTCAGTGTGAGCTCTGTCCTCTTACTGCTGCTTATGTTTGTCACCCAGCCCAGCAGAGATACTCAGCTAGAAGATATTGTCTGCTTACCCTTAAGGGAACAGGTAATCCATAGGAAAGTAGTTTTTAGCAGTGCTAATTAAAAAGCCACCTGCATTTAAGGTTCCTCCTTCCTGGCCTTGCTGATTGAGGACCTTGTGAGGTCCTGGCAACCAGGTATGCTTCATCTGCATCCCAACAGAGAGAAATAATCTCATCTGCCAGTGGGCCTTATCTGGATTGGGGTGAAAAGCATCTGACTGGGAAACTGTTAAGAAATATGTGAATATGCAAAATATTTCTTAGCAGTTGTACAGCAGGACACACTCAGGGCCAGATCAGCCCCTCCCTACTGATGGAGCTTCCAGAGGGAGGCTGGAACACCTGGAAGTTACTGGACAACTTCTTGGCCTTTCACATCCTCTCCTGGGGAAAAAGGCAAAGGGTGTTAAACCTCCCACATCTACAAAGTCCTAAGAGATGTGCTGGGACCTCACACCATGCTGATTGCTGCACTGGGGTTTGCAGCAACTCTCCTGTAGGACAGGCACTGCTGCTGCAGCAGGAGCTCAGCTCAGTGCAGGAAAGCAGCAAAGGGACAGCAGCTGCTGTTGGAGCATCCCAGACAAGGCAGGGTTTTGCTCACACTGATCCCTCCTCACCCATAAAGTTTAACCTTACTGGAAATTTATATAGGAAATAGCTTTATGGGAAATAGCCCAATACTTGTTTTCTCTTTCTGGAAGGTTTAGGTATAGACCATGTATACAAATTGTTCCATGGCTGGGGCTTCTCTTGACCCCATTACTCTCAACAACACACAGGCCACTTCCACAGGGCTTTGGAATAAACCCATCACAGGAGAAATAAAGAAAGGAATGAATCATTTCCAGCTACAGGGTCTGATCACACTTGGTCACTTACAGCTGTAGGAAGTGATGCTGTGGTGATACAACACTGACTGTGAGCTAAGCTAGATCCCTGTAATTGATTCCTGGAATTATGCAGTTATATCACGTTCCCAGATTTCACTTTCTCTTGCTCATGATCAGCTGATGCAGCAATCAGTTTACCAGATAAATACATGATTTCTAACAGTGAAAGTGTTTCTGAGAAAAGAAAGTCATCTACCATCAGTGTAACTGAAGTAATACCACTAAGTCCCAGATCATAAAGCTTACTTGCATTTCTTTTTATTTTCTTTTAATATTGAGTTCCTGATCCTTTAATCCCATTGAACTTCAACATATAAAATGAGCAAATAATCCTTGCTTTAGACTCTGTAGGTGTTCTTGTTGTGAATTTTTATGTGGCTTTTTTTATGCAGCCTTGCTGCTAAGGTAAGCCAAAAACTCTTTAAGCACTACACTCCTCCTGCACATGTGCAGCACATCGGGTTAGCAACAATCACAACTTGCAGCACACATCAAGAGAAAACATTAAGACCAGTCTTTGAGAATACTCACATTACTGTCCTCCAAGAATTTAAGTGCTTTGGCTATGTTGTTCAGACGGAAGATGCGATGGGTTGAAGATTTGTATTCGTGCATCTAGGAAAAAAAAAAGTGCCACACTGGTTTTAAAAGTGGTGGAATCATTTACCATGTGCAGCTTAAAATGCTACAAGCACTGAGGCAAAATAAAGCTAAGGAAATCTATCTATGAAAAATTATTGCCATCTTTTGTGAGCAGTAAAATGCTTCAGTTACACAGTTGTAGCAAAATAGGGTTAGCAACCACCCTTCCTGCTCTCCAGATGTTATCACCCTCTTGAACCTGCCACATGGATTATTTATGTAATCACTCCCCAACCATGTTCAGCCACAGGATCAGATTTGCCTGGAAATTCATAATAACATATTTTCTTTTCTCCTGAATTAAATGAAATCATCCTAATTAGGAAGCATGAACAATTTTAATAGCAGGCACAGGCAGGTGGGAGGCAAAAACCTTCACTTTGGCAGAAATTAAAGATTTTGCATGCCTGTCTCCCTGCAATTCCACTTTGGCACACTGTTTTAATCCCATGTATGCAGAAATAGCTAACAAGAAATTCATCCAGGTGACTCTACCCTCTTCCCTCACCTCTTCCCTGACCTCCCAGGGCATAACCTAGGGTTTAGGTTTACCACGCTGTATCTCCCCATACAATTCAATTCAAGCCTGGCCCTCAATGCAATCCATGTGAACGCACATTCAGAGACCCTGCTGCCTCTACTGCAGCTCTGCCAACCTTCAAGAATATTAAAAAATATTCTTGGCTCAGAATGTGTGAGCACACACAGCCAGGGGCCATTCCTGCTGCAGCAGGTGGTGCTCAGTCACTGCAGAGCATCCCCAGGTGCCCCTGCAGTGCTGAGAGGAGCTGCTCCCCTCTCCCAGCTGTGACAGGCAGGATTGATGGAGAAAGACAACATTAAAGTCAAATGTAACTGGGCATTTATAGTTATTTGCATTGGGTGTTCCATTTCTGGTACGTGGAGCTTCACACAGCTCTTACAAAGAAAGGAGGAGAGAAGTTGTTCCTGGTTAGCAAAGCTTTGCCCTGCTGATTCAGACTGTATTAGTAAGACTAATGAAACCTGAGCCAGGACACCAGGATGAAACTCAGACCTACAGCAGGCATCAGAAGACCTACTGAGTGTCAGAACGATCTTAGACAAAATAGGAGCAGAACTTAGGGATTAAAAAAATGATACATCAAATATGTGTTTTCTTGGTAATGTGACTTGGGTAATCTCCAAATGGAATGTGTGAGCATTAAAGTATTAAAGCCTTAAAAACCCTGAGGGGTAGGAACATTAACACTGATCACACAACATTTACACCTCATTGTTATATTTCCTTGAAATCTACATTATACCTCAGGACACCTGCCTGTAACATAAGGAAATTACAACAAAGTTGCTGAAATTCCTACTATGTTATACAAGACATGGGCTGAAATTCACCCTTATTTCTTGGATGTTCGGGCACTGTTGCTTGTAAAAAACTGAGCTCCTAAGTATGGAGTTTTCTCCCTCTGTACATACCAGCTTTTGTCCTGACAGGACTTCCAGGAGTGCCATCAAGATTTTGCCATCTTGTATATCAATAAACAAGTCCTTCACTTTCAAAGGAGGCTTGCACTGTGAAGAAAAGAAACCAGGTGGTTTTTAAAGCACTGCTGTTTGATGGATCCCCACGATTTCAGAGAGGTGGAAGGAGAGTTTTACAAGACAGAGACACAAAAAGTAAATCCTGGCCTGCAGTAAGAAAGAGCTGACTGTTCTTCACATCTGTGGCAATTCTGCCCTATGAATGGAGGAGCTAGAACTGAAATCAGACAAGGACTAATTCCAGATTTCCCATAACAGAATCTAACTCTGCCTAAGAAATAACCACCCAAGGGTTGGGTGCTGATCCCTTAGACTCAAACGTGTCCAGCAGAAGCAAATACCACTTTGTGCAGAAGTAAGCCCATGATCCAGCCAGCCACAACGTCCCTTCTGATGTGAAAGGCTTCTGGTGGTGCCATCCTGTCTCCCAGTATTTTTGTACTTCTTGTGCCTCTCTTTCCCCAGCAAACCCCTCCGAAGGGAGCCATCTCCTCACTCCACTGTGCTGCTGGTAGATGTGAGCACTTTGAGGCATACAACCAAGTCAGCTCAGCCCTTAGGGGTAGTCCCAGCTGCAGCAATTACACCTTACACTCTGCTCAGGTGTCACTCACTCACCTGCCCCTAAAGAGCCCAATCTTTTCATCTTTGGTTGGGCAGCACACTCTGTTTGATCCAGCACTGCTCCTGGCAAACTGGGACCACACATTTTCATTACTGGTCTTTAATCTAGCTAAGAGACTAAGCATGGCTATGTCCTTGTGTCCCAGTATCAGGACTGTTTGTCAGTCTTACCTTTCCCAAATGCAGGTTTATCCATCTGGTAAAGGTCCTCTTCTGCACATTTTCGCGTTCGACTGCAAAGATCAGAAACAAAAAACAGCACTTACGTTTCCAGAAGAGGGGAAAACTGGCAGGAAATTTCAGAATCTGATGCACAAAAGGGTTAGAATTCATGAGAACTCGGTGATTGAAACATACATATTCTACATCAGGGGATATAAGGCCGAGTTTCAGTGTTTTATTCCATTTCTTTGCCCAGACATGAGCCATACATTTGTAGACGCATTTTGAAGGCAGGAGGAAGGAATTTCTCTTAGTTTTGCAATCTTCAGAGTTCAGCTTGTGGGAGGTGAACATCTATGTGCTGTGCACAGCTCTCCAGTGTTGTCACCCTCTGAGCAGGCAGATTGACCCTCCTGTGTCAATTTATAGGGTTATTGCTCTGACAGCCTCGTGCAAATTGGGCTGGTGTGGATTCCAGTGCACTCCCTTGCACACACAAGGAAACAGCACCAACACAACAATTTTGTCTTCAGTCTCATGAATGGAAGAGCCTCACGAAATCCCACCTTCCCAATCTGCTAATTAGTGCATTTAGAACCAAAACTCCAAGTCCCCAGACTGAAGAATCATTTTATTTATATTGCAGTAAGACTGGGAGTGCTTGTTCCTCACCACAAGTGCTGTGCACTGGGTGCTGTACAAACAGCTCTTGGGCCAGCTGAAGAGATTTTAATCACATCTGCCATTTCCTGAATCCATTTCCATAGTGAGCTATGGTAAGAGTGTAAGGGGAATCATATTACTGACCAGCTTTCATTTACCTTCTCATATAAAAAAGTAAACCATATATTTAATATAAATGAAGTAGACTGTCAAAGTAATATTTCACTTTAAAGACAATTATTCTCAAGTGGTTCTCAAGTTTCACTTGAATTAGGGAAATCTGGCAATTTATGAACATAACCCATTAAAACCAGTTATATGCTGTATTTCAATTTACTCATGGAGCGTATCAAATATATTTTAAAATCATTCTGTGTTTCTTCAGCCCTACAAAAACAGCTAACCTATCTACTGGGAAATCACATTCTGTAAAAGTCTGGGTTGTTTTTATTGGTCAGACTGATTATAGGCCAAGCAGTAGCTTCCGTAAATCAAATTTTAATATTGTTCTTTTTGATCATTTTAACCAAAGGGTCAGCAGCCTCTAGTCATATGTGTAATTGTTTTCCTTATTTTGATGCACTGGAATAGAGCTTTTCAGCATGATGTACATCTGCCACTGATGTCCATTCAGGCCTTTTAAGTCATCTTATTCCATAAAACCTGATTTTCTCCAAGATCAGTTTAAAAAAGTCATTACCCTTTAAGTGCTTTGGAAAACACAGAAAATGCCAAACTAATTATTGCTGTTGGCTTTTCCTTTAAAATGTCTTAGAAGAATGTGCAGATTTGGAACAGCTCCCTACAAATGAAACTGTAAATTATATTAGAGCTCCGGAGTATCTGTAAAACACCCCCAGCATTTCCCACCTACAAATCCCAAATCCCAATAACCTGAGAGATGTGTCAGACATTCCTTGGGCTTCCCTTCCCTCAGCAGCTCAGCCCCAGGACTGGCTTCCCCTGCACTCATTCCCCCAGCCAGGCTCAGCAGGGGCTGTGTCTCAGCCAGGGTGGAGCTGTTCAAATTAACCCGGGACAGTGGGAGGAGGTTAAGCCAGAACTGCTCCCAGATCTGCTTCTCTCTGCTCAAATGCAGGGGTTGGTGCAAAGGGGAGGGCAGAACAGGCACAGGAGCTAGCAGCAGGCAGCAGGGCCACCTCTTAGGCTTGTCTGAAATGCTGAGCAGTGCTTGGATGGTGAAGTGCCAGGCTTCAGAAAAGAAAAAGGAGACCTTATCAAACAGGCTGGATTTACAGACTTCCAGTGTCAACCAAAATAAAAAAGGAAACGCAGAAAGGTTCACAGAAACAAATATAATGTTTCCTGGTGTCATCAGAGGCTTGGTTTCTTGTATTTTTCACCAGTCACTTTGGCAGCCTTCACTTTCAGTGTAAATAAGGATGCAAAAGAGATTTGTGTTTATTTACAGATCATCCATAAAACTGAGCACACACTGGCTCCTAATTTTGCTGCAGAAATTCTGCCATGATGCAAATCAGGAGCTGCACATATGCCTGAAAGGACGAGAGAGCCCAGCTGGTATTACTGCTTTGGGAAGCTCACACAGCAAACATTAAAAAAGGCACATTCAGGAAAGCACTTGCATACATAAGACAGGTTTCTAAGATGAATCTCTCCCTATGGCAAGCAGCTTCTTTCCAGGAAGAGTGATGACCCCAGAATGGGCACTATTTAGGTTCTGTAAACTGGAAAGGGAAGAGGAAAGGAGAGGAAATGTGTTTATAAAATCCCTAAGGCAGACAAACCCCTAATGCAGCCCATATGCTCGATGGCAGAATTAATGGGAAAAGTTCTGCACAGGTATTTACTGATCTGTGCCTTTCACTGCTATTCTGCTCTGGTGTTGTAGACCTCCCAGTTTCAGTACAGCCCCTCTTCCCCACAATCTTTTCATTTAAGATGACTGTAGAGACTCTATAAACTTTATGCAGTTTCTATAAATTAAATAGAATCTTTTTTTCTCCTTCACACCTACTATTACATAAAAGTGAAGAAAATCATTCCAGTCCAAAGTTCCTATGCTTATGTATATGGTTTACTAAAGCTGCACTCTGGTTACTGGGCAGCTAGAGAGCAATAACACCATTATAAAACAATAATTACACCCACCACATGGCTGGCCTGCACACAAACCCTATACTGGAAAAGAAAGATGCCTGCTGTGAGGGTTGAATTGAAAGATGTGCTGCTGCAAGGTAGTAAAAAGTCAGGAATCACCTTTTTGATTCAGCTCAGACCTTGACACGAGATAAGAATGATAGAGGCAAATCCTGGCCACACACAGAAGCTGGGTGTTCCACACCCTTCCAGCGAGGCTTCAGGCATGCTGTCACAGGAGGGTGTCAGAGGCACCAATATTTGTACCAAAGTGCACGGGTAGGGCACTGACAGCCATGAACTGCAAGAGTTTGGACAGAAAGAAGCCACTGGAGAAGGAAAAGGCATACTGTTGGGATGAGGAACCTGCTGTTTAACCCACATAGTTCTCTGCCCCACAGCTGTGCCCTAGGGAAAAGCAGAATTTGGCAGAATTTGGCTCAGCCCCAGTAACTGCACCCTAGTCAGTACTCAGTAGTCACAAAGATAAACTGCTTTGTAAAATCTTATGTCAAAGGCAACTAATTCCTCAAAAAGTAAAAGTAAGCTAGTTCAAAAACTACTTGGGCAAAATCCAATGCATACTGCTGCAATTGGTCTTTCCTGTGTGGCACTATTTCCTTCACCACCAGCCTAGAAATTCCTCAGGCATTTACTATTGCCATTTCTCCCCCTCCCAAACCTCCTCAAAGGTCACTCCTGTTTGCATCACCTGCAGGAAACTGATCCCTAAGAGCCTCTATGTTCAACAGCAAACTGGAGATAGCAAATATTGATTTGCTTCTAAATAGTATTTATTCTGTTGTTGTAGAACCAGTTATGAATAATCCTCTGAGGCACACCACCATGGGGCTGGGCACTTCAAGGAACCCTGAAAGATGGAAGCTGATTTGAGTAGAACACTTGTCAGTGTGTAATTACATAGCTTCAGGAAACTGCTTGATTTGCATGTATGGATATTCCTCCCAAAGCAAAGCAGAAGGTCACTTAAATTTGCTTCCAAACCTATTAGCATTTCATCTAGGATACCATCAAATGGCATTAAAACCTTCACAACAGGCCAAGCTGGCTTGTAGATCCACTTACAACTTACCTTCCAGACACCTTGCCAAGTGCCAGTTTTACAATGAGCACAAATCCAGCTTCCTTGTTTCTACCACAAGCTCAACCTCTACAGACTCAGTTGCTATTAACAAGAAGCAAGTCTTCGAGATGGAAATGCTGGTGCTGGCCATGTGACTGTGACAGAGGATGCTTTCTTCACCTTTGGCTTCAGAGGCAGTAACTTGCCAGGGTAATCACCCCAAATTCACTTTGTAAGTACCCAGTGGCCACCACAGAACCAGTTCATAATGTGCATGGCTGTGGATGTACCCCAGCATTTGCCAAAGCCTTTGATCTGGAGAAAATGACACTTCTTATTACACAACATAAATATATGGGAAAATGTATGATAATTAAATCCTACAGCCTAACTCCAAAGTGGAATGTGGTTCAGACACCCTGAGTCTTGGGAAATGCAAATTCCTCTCCTTCTGCCTTCCTCAGCCCCAAGACCCCGCTCACAGAGTTAAGCAATCAATCAGTCTCTAATGAACACACATTGAACCATCCACTTCTGAACTCCAGGCCACTACATAAAATCAGAACTGGATTTTAAACTGGGCTTCATGGTGTCCCTGCACTGAGATGCAGCCTAGGTATTTTTGATTACTAAACACCATACCAACAAATCCAAATACTCCTTTCTCTGCAAACTGTTCACAAAGGAAGCCAGACCAACATCTCAGAGCATGGATTTTACCTAAAATGGCTCATCTGGGATGATGATTGATGCAAGCAATGGCCTATGGGCAAATAAAGACCATGCCATCAGCTGGAGCACGTGCTCAGGCTCCAGATCCAGGATGGTGATGACAGACACCGGATACTGCCAGCCCTAAGGAAGCACAAATCCCTCTCTGGGAGACCTTCTCCTGTTCAAACACAACACAGGGGACAAAGTGCAGGTGCACAGCCCAAGGACAGAGCACATGCCAGCAACACATCTGACATGGGAAGGATGATTAAAGGTGAACTGTAACCCAAGGAAAAGGGGGCTGAGTAAGGGAGACTGGGTGCAGGGGCAGCAACTGTCAGCAAAAGAGCTGGAGAGTGTAAGATGAAATGTGTAAAGTAGGGCAGGGGAAAGTGCAACTAAATTTTGTACTTTTGTTTCATCTCAGCACGGAGTTACATTAAACACATTGAACTCTGAAGGCTCAGAGACATAATCTCTATTATATGTTTTCACAAGAGGATGAAAAAACAGCTCACAGCATTCCTCTCGTGTATGTGGTGCAGTCCAGCAACACTGCTCTGTGAGCCCTCAGTCCTTGCACATAAAAATCTCCATATTTGTGGCAGTGTGAATTTTAAAGGCATAATCAAAATATAAGGAATAATTTTAGCCAAACTGCCCACAAAATTAATTTTATAAGCTTATGAATTCCTGCGAATTCTATATTTTCCTTGTGCTTAAGAAACCCCCAAACAGCTTAGAAGATTAATATAAATTTTCTGTTTGATCTATACTGGGCTTGAAGGCTTTGTTGTGTACCATATGCCAATTTGATGTAATCTGGAGCACATGAAATATTAAATCTTAAAAACCCTGGTTTTCTAAAGGAAACATTAACTACACTATATAACATGAGTCTGCTCTCAAGTTACCTCTTATGAACAGGGCCTCTAAGCCCTCCAGATGAAGTTGTTAAGTTAATTGTTTGCTGAAACTGACCCATTTATTAGGGTCCTTATTAAATTTCTATGGCAGGTGTTGAAAGCTTGAGACTTTTTCATCCCATCAAAGTTGCAGAGTCCAAATCTTATTGGTTCAAAATTCTTTAAAACTCAGGTTGGTGCTGCAGAACACAAACATTGTAAGATTCCAAGCATTACATTTTCATTAGCTGTGGCTAAACAGGTTTCTTTTGGAGTTCAGTGTCTGGTTTTAGCTAAATATTTACTGCTGCAATTGGTGTATTAAGATTACATGCACCAGACAAATATTACAGGATGAATATGAGACTTCTAAAAAATTCTTAGTGCTTCAATCCTCATTATGTCTGAGACAGATGTTTCTCCTACCAAAGAATTTAGGTGAATTTACTTGTGAGTTCTGTTGGGCTTTGGGAAAGAAATCCTACATAAAATATTACTATTAGAGCTGATCAAAATAGCTTCCAATAAGAGGGATTTATGTTTTCCCTTGAAAACTAATTTAGTAGTGGCAGATGGTAAAGATTCCCCTCCATGTACCCCTCAATCACAAAGCAAACCATCCTTGTTCACATGACTCTACAAACATGGGAAATGGAATTGAACAGATTAACAAAATTTCTCATTTACATACCAGGAATGTTATGAAACAAAACCTGACAAGGTTAAAAAAGAAAAATACAATTCTGTTCTGAACACTGAATGAAACAGACGAGAATGTTTACTGTGAAGATTGGTGGACCCAAATAAAGCATTAATTAGGTTAAATTCAATGGGTTTGAAATGGATCTAACAAGTGATTAAGTGTTGATCCAGCAGAGGGGTTTTCAGGCTGTGCAGAGCACCTCTTGTGGTTTATTACAAACTGTTCAAGGGTCATAATACCTCCTTCTGTGCGTGAAAAGAAACAGGATTTGCTGCTACCAGCAATTGCCATTAGGAGAAATGCAACAACAACCAATAACGTGGTTCAAGAGTTGTTCCTCCCCCTGAATTCCCAATGTTCCAGTGCTGTTTGCTGCTCTAGAACTGGTTTCTCCAAATGCTTCACCTCCTGGAACTGCTGAGGTTTCTGGAAGGGACTGAGGCCCCCAGCTCTGCAGTGGGCAAAATATCCCAGCCCTGTCATTGCTGAGCTCTGCTTTCAAGCACAATGCTTAACTTCCATTTCAACCTCTTGCATCTTTTCTACCTACTAAAGTATATCCAGCCTGATTCTCTGCACTTGCTCAAAAATAAAACCAGGACCACCCTTCTGAAACTAAAAATATCACAGTTGCCACGTCCAGCCAGGTGCCAGTTAGCCCCACCTTCTTACCAGGCAGAGAAAGGGCTCCTGCATCAAGGTCACATTGACATGGTTTTACCAGCACAGACCTTCTCCCCCCACATGGAGAAGAACGTCCCACAGCCACAGCAGCACCTGCACCAGTATCTCTCACTTCTAAGGGATCCCTGGCAAGATCTCCATTCTCATCCTGTGGCATCTAAAATGAAAACTACAGCATCTTCCAGAAACCATCCTACATCCAGCAACTCAGGGCTAGGCACAGAGTCCAGTTCATTCCATCTCTGCTTTGCATTTACCTTTACTTGATATGGCAAACCTAGAAGGCTTAAACTGTGAAGAATTCCTTATTCTTCACATTTTTTCATTTTCAGAGTGGGGAAAAAAATCCTTTTGGCTGGTTAAGTTTGTTGAGACATCCAAATCTGAAATGCAGTAAGATATTCTGCTATACATCAGATGTGACAACAGTGCTAAAGTGCTGAATAATTTGCAATGAGCAAAGGAGCCAAACAAAACCCACATTATGTCTCAGGGTTATTTCTTGACATTCAGAATCAGATGAGAACTAGTACATGCCCAGAGTCCCACTGTTTCCTGCATTTGTCAGTTAATGTTAATAGGTTGGTGATTAACTGTATTTTTATGCACTTGAAACCATTTAAATTGAATTTGTGAGTAGAATGAAGAAAATGCAGGCACAGGGGACTGGCAACACATCCACTTTCCACAGAAGAGTCCCAGGCAGTTTCCTGAGCTCCTTTAGACAAATCAGTCTTTAACACAAAATTTGAACTCTTGCTATTGTTAACCTGGATCTTTAAGGCACCACAGGATGGTACAGAAAGGCTGAGAAGACAACTGCCAGAGGTGTAAAACATTCTTTTTGAATTTGCCTTTACCTGTGGGAAACCTAGAAGAGAGTACTTTCATTTTCTAAAATCGGGTAAGGAAAGGCAACCACAAATCTGTCACAGAACTACCTTGCAGAAGCCCTGAAATCGCAAAGAATTGCTTGTTGGGCCTTCTGGATTTCTCTTTTCTGCTTCCCCCACTGTCCCCACACAGCTTGAGGTTACCCAGCCAGTACATCATCCAAAGCAAGCAGTGCTTACAAAGCCTTCTGGACACCACAGCACTGGAAGAGGCTCAGAAGTAAAACTTAATTATGAAGTGTACAGTACTGAAAGAGCAGTAACAAAAGCCAGAAAGAGCAACCCAGTGCAAGGGCCACCAAAACCTACTGGTGGTATGCTGAAGGAATGGAGCAGCCTCAGGTGGATGGGCAGAATCCAGAGCCAGCTGCCTTCTGCCCCTCTCCCACTTGTTCATCCTTTTAATGTCTCTTACCAAAGCCAATAAGCAGTACAGAAGGAATAGAGTGAGGAGCATGGTAATCAGGTGAATATCAGCAACATGCAGAAATACATGCAACCCTTAAGAGCAAAAGATTGAAGAGATTTATGGAGATTAATATTAACTGGAGAAAAATCCTCTGGCTTTGGAGGAATAAGCAGATGCTTTGTTCATTGTGGGCCAGACACATGATCTGAAGTAGAGGGTACAAGACCTCTTTTGGAGGGACAGAGAGGAACACAAAACCAAAAACAATGCAAGAGGCAGGAGCTACACTACATAGGGTGCTGTATTGCAGCACAAGGCAACCACCATTCAGAAATGGACGAAGGCAGACTTGTAGGCTGCCAAAGTTAGATTAAAATGGATAAAATCCTTTTAAGGTGCATCTTATAAAATGCAAGAGCCTAGCAGTGACAAGTACATACTCCTGAGGAGCTGCCATTTGACTTAAATGGCCTCTTGGGAAGTACTCAGGAGGCTTCAAGAGAGTTACTGCTGCTTTTCTAGAGAGGGTGGCTGCCACAGAAGAAGTTACAGGCAGACCAAGGATGGCAAAACTGAGTGTTCAGCAAAGTCCATCATGCAGGCTCCCCCACAAGACCCCAAGGCTGGCCCCTCTAGCACCAGCACAGGCTTTGTGGGCAGCACAGCAGAAAGCCTGGCCCCCTCTGCCCCCTGATGAGCACTGCTTCAGGTAGAACAGGGAACTGGGAGCTGCAAGTCCTGGGTATTATTCTGGGTGATGCTATCCAGCTCAAAATCTAAAATGCCTGTGGGGAATTCCTTTCAGCCCTCAGGCAAATTTTCGTGCTCCGTGCTCCTCATCTGTAACAGTGGAATCATCCACACTTTGAGGCCAACTTGAAACTGAACCCACAAACACTGACTGAAAAGTCAGACCTCAATGTTTAGAAAACAAGGAATTCATAAGATGACTTTCACGATGCAGGAATAATGATGCAAAATGAATACCCCAGTTGCTGATCAATAACATCATTTGCACGGCCAAGGATGGAATGCCAATAGGACCTCACACAACAGTGCTTCTCTCTTGTGCTAATTCTGGTTGCACCTGTATAAAGATTGGCCCCAGTGCACTAAAGTTGTAAAGGCAGAAACACCTTTTACCTACTAACGCTGGAAGTTACTGATACTGGAAGTAACAGAGGAGAAAATGCTACAATTGAACTTCATCAGCAGGCCATCCTTCCCTTGCTCACCAACATGACATTCAGGAGAAAGTCACCAGAAAAGCCAGGATAGGAATTTTGTTTTAGTGTTCTTCACAGAGACTTTTCATGCTTACCCTTTAGTTTATTTTTTTCATTAATAATTATGGCTGCAATTTAGCTGTAAGAATGGCTTTGAAAATATACCTTCTCCATTTCAATTTATTTCTACAGCTGCAGAATTACATTGTTTAACTTTTCTTCCTTAAGTGGATTTCCTTTGGCTTTGGCTCCCATTTAATAAAGTGACGAGTTTACTGAAAACAGCCTTTGCAGTTTCAGTGGATTAGCAGGGTAAAGCCTCAATTGATTGAAAAATAACTTGGCTCCATGTTGCTTCACTGCCAGCGAGCTCCCACTATTGCCTGCAGCTGCGTCTGGCCGACAGAGCAGTAATTGCACTTTCTGTTTGTTTTCAAATGGTCAGCAGCAGCAACACCAATAACATGCACACTCTCCATCTGCACGTCCTGCGGGGTGTGCAGAGCAGCTGGGAATCCTCCACGTGGAGACACATGGGCAGGAGAGGGCTCTGCTGCTCTGCTGGAGACCAGCACTAGATAAAAGCAAAGACAGCAAGTAGGGGCCAAAGACAGCAATAAAAAGTACTGACAATTCCATGCCAGGTGAAACACGGGGTGGTGGGGGGGTGGCAAGTAAGTACAGAGAGCTTGTCAGAAATCCCTAAGCACACAATTGAATCAGGATTTGATGCCATGACACCACAACCTGCTGCACACCTCTCTAAGGTCTGCAGAGCCCTCGTTCCTCACCCAGTTCCCATCCTGCAGCGTTCTGGGCACTGCTGGGTCCCACTGAGGCTCCTCCCTGACAGCACCCACAGCTCAAGACAGGCATCAGGATTCAGCTTTTATCCGTCTTCTAAAACAAACAGATTTAATCTGTAGATCATTTCATTATAAATAAAATAATAAATAACAGTTACTCTGTCCTTTCAGCACTGAAAAGGTTTCATTTTATAGCTGTTTTTTGTAGGATGGTCACACTAAAACCTCACAAGTGCAAGCAAACAAAGAGTCTTTGACATTAAGCAGATGAGAAGAAAGGACCGTGGGTCATTCAAACTCCCAAGACAAATCTTGTCTGCCTCTCCTGCCTTAGCCAGAAAATTAAAAATGGAGATAACTGGTGACTTTTACAAATGCCAGTATTGGCTCATATGTCTCTGCTGGAAAAGCAATAACCAACTGATTTACTTCTGTGACCACTAAACATGGGATTATAAAGCTTAATTATATAAATCCCTCCACTTAGACACTTTGAGACAACTCTCTCCATTTAAAAAACAAAAAAAGGTAAAAGATACAATCAGGTGTAGAAGTACAATTATATAGCAAAGGACATGTTTTTGTCACAGACAACATGAAGAGAAATAAAAACTTTGAGTTTATGAACAAATTAAAATTTTTAAAATAATGACAGAAAGTACTTAGACAAGTTCACGGTATTTACAGTTTCAACAGAGATCTCCCTGCATAAAGAAGACAGACTTCGCTCACCAAGTGAGATGCAGCAGTCTTCTACAGAGTTTTGCTGGTAAGGAAACTGCCAAGGGATTAAGAGATGAAATCAGCTCGTTTCAGAAGGAATTGCCAGTCAAAGGAAAAGCTTTCTGCTGGTATAAACTGACCCTTTTCCTCTGGATTTTTAGACACTTATTAAATCAATCCATGCAATTTCAGGGCCAAACATAAATTATCACTATACTGATTTTACAAACAAGTTACATTTGATTTGATTGTCTGATGTCATACAAGAAGCCAAGTTATGTCTCCAGCCTTGCTCTTTTAAATCACACTTTGCATGGGTTGCTTAAACAGGACTGATCTGACTTGAGTTGCTATGCAAGAGATGGATCCTTAAAATGCAGCTTGTGTGGGCCCTTTTCTTAATGAAATCCACTGAGGTACTGAACTCCACAGTTAAAATAGGTTTTACCATGAAGGTTTGAAGAGAATGAATTTGGAGCAGAATGTACTTGCTATAAAAAGTAAGGGGAAAAAAAAAGTCTTCAAACTTAACATTTGTCCCAAGAGTCACATAAAATTTCGTGTCTCAGGGTTGTCTTCCAGGGAGACTAATGTTTCCTTGGAAACATGTTTCTAAATACAGAAGCTCCACTCACATCTTGCACCAACAGTTTGTTCTTCAAGTAGCGAGATGGGCTAATCAATGCTGAGTTAATATCCCTGAAACTTGCCCGCTCCAGTCATATCCCACCATTTCTCAGCATCCACCTACTTTTAATGACTTCACGGAACAACATTATGTAACAAACCCAACCTGTGGTTCAAGTTACTTCCAAAAATCATTGCATGCAGATCTTCACCTCATACTTTAGCAGTAGCCCTAAAACGTTTTTAACCTCTGGCATAAAACCAGAGATGCACTGCTGCTAATTACTCCTCAGGTCTGAGGCAGCTGGTGCTCAGCCGGGTACCAGAGGCATTCCAGGAAAAGAACTTTATCCTGACTCCATACCATGCTTGGCACACTGGAGCACCCATCACTTCTGGAAGCAAGATCCAGAGCTGTACCAGTTAAGTTGTGATGAATTAATTACACATTTCTGAGGAGCTCCTGGGAACCAGTGGAGGAAATCTGTGAAGACACCCTGGTGTGTGGCTTCCCTCCTCACCCAGGCACTAATGTGAGGGGCTTGGAGCACAAACCCTGTGAGGAAGCACTGAGGGAGCTGGGGGTGCTCAGCCTGGAGAAAAGGAGACCCAGAGGTGCCCTTGTCACTCTCTCCAGCTCCCTGAAAGGGGGCTGTGCTCAGGTGGGGCTTGGTCTCTGTCTCCAGGCAGACAGGATGAGAGGACACAGCCTTGAGCTGCACCAAGGGAAATACAGGTTGGATATCAGGAAGAAGTTTTTTACAGAAAGGGTGATAAAATGCTGGAATGTTCTGCCCAGGGAGGTGGTGGAGTCACCATCCCAGGATATGTTTAACAAAATCCTGGATGTGGCACTGGGTGCCATGGTCTGGTTGAGGTGTCGGGGCATGGGTTGGACTTGATGATCTTGCAGGTCACTTCCAACCTGGACATTCTGTGAATTCTGTGAATTCTGTAAGCATCAGTCCCAGTTTCCTCACGGATAAAGCATAAATGCTGGTGAATATTTCACTTGTAGGGTGCAAGGAGAAGGAGCTGCATATTTCCAGCACTGCTTCTGGTTGCCCTGCATTGAACTTCTTGCCAATATCCACCTACAACCAGGAGGCAGTGCTGGTCCTGGCACATTTCCTAACAGGAGCTCCAAGTTGCAGAGGGTTTGGCAGAGTGTCATTGCTGCCTTGTGTCTCTGCCTAGGAAGAGCTGGCTCTGAAAAAAAGTGGATGGGTGATATCAGCCTTTGCCCTGTCATCTTTCTGCTCTACCAGAACAAGAGGTGCTGGAACACATCATGGTAATCTCTTGTGACTACCTACCTGAAAGATGGATATTTTTGGTGACAAACAATTCTAATTATTTTATCCTTTGATACAAGAGTAACATTATTTGATCTGAAGAAAAGAAGATTTAGGATTTGATAGAATAATTTNCTTTTATCCTTTGATACAAGAGTGCTGGCAAGAGTAAAATTATTTGATCTGAAGAAAAGAAAATTTAGGATTTGATAGAATAATTTTTTCTCTTTGTGTGAGGTATCTCATGAGTGGTACTGAGATTTGATGTCTTTCCCAGCACAAGAACGAAGGAACATCAAATTAAAACAACAGGGCACAGGTTTAAAAACCAAACTAAGGGAATTGCCTCTTCACATAGTTGCACTGTTGAAGTCCTCACAGCCAGATGCTGAGGATTCAACACACTTAGTGAGAGTTTAAGAGGAGCAGGCACAGGCAGGGAAGGAAAATTCACCCATATTGTTCACCAACCAATTCCCTCCTGGCTCTGGAAGTCCCAGTTTTGCAAACGGTTGCAGACTAAATGAGGAAATTGTGAAAACTCTTGCCCTTTTCTTACCCTAACCAGGCACTCCCTTTGGCACTGCCAGAGAGAGAGACCTGCCTGGGCACACCTTTGTGTGAGCACATTCTCCTACCAGGTACTGCAGTGGACGAGTCCCAGCTGTGGGACAGGTCAGAGGGAACCTGGGCTGGCACATTCTAGGCTGACGCAAAAGACAACTTTGGATAAAAGGCCCTGGGAGGTAGAGAAAAGGTGAGAAACCTTTGCTGTTTCATGCCTGTACAGCAATGGCAAGGCAAGGGGCTGGGCTCTGGTTTGCCTTTCCACTATTGACTGCTCTGGCCACAGTAGGACTTCCACCACTGCAGAGAAGTAGATGATCATTACCAAACTTGACATCCATTTACAGTCTTCTTTCCGTGACCTTGTATGGTCCCACCCTTAGGTGGACTGAAATATTACCAAAAAAAAAAAAAAAATCAGGGAGAAGGAAGGACCTGGATAAAACAACACTTTTGGCTTCCTCCTCCAAGAGCCTTTCACTCACTTTTACTGGTAAAAAGTAACACACCTTGTTAAAGTCAACTGCTTTAACAAATTACTTTATTAATTTAGAACGTACCAACCTATTTATAAAACAGCTGGCCTTGTTAAACCAGCTGTCTGTTAATGAAACAGCCCTGAAAAATGTTTGCAATGTATGTTTTAGAGGGTGTAGCTATCACAGAGCCCATGGTTGGGAGAGAAATATTGCCATCCCAAGCTGGACACACAGAAAAACCCCTAGAGTAAGCATAAGAACCAAAGTAAATAAATAGGTCTCCTGTCACACCCTGAAGGTTGCCACCACCCAGTGCCTGCCAAGGAAAGCACATTCCAGATACAGGGCCCTTCCTGACTGCCACAATTACTCCCAGAACCAGGTCTAATCCATCAGGCTCCAGATCTCTGTGGGAAATCAAAAGCCAAAAATAAAGTCAGGAAAGTAACACAGAATTATTCTCAGACAGGTCACCACAGAGAATATTTTTAAAGCAGAAAGAGTCTGCTCCATGTGGACTAGAAGCAAAGAGACAGTTACTTTCTCTTACCCCCATAGTGAGGGTTATTTCACTGATGCCAACATCCTCTGGAGATTTATTTCTCCATCCCCTTGAAGATCTGTTTATTTTAGCCTGACCCCTAATTGCTTCCTGGAGATCAGAAAATGCCACCTCTCTGCCTGCTTTGCCTGGGGCTGTCCCTGCTTTCCCTTGGGCTGACCAGGTTGTATGAACACCCCTCTTCTTTCCCTCCCTTCATCAGGAGAGCTTTTTGTAGTGAAGTGCAGGTTTGCTGAGCAACTGGGGATACAGAAAATGCTACTTTTAAAGGTTTTCCTAACAAAGAATTTGCTTGACAGACAAGGTCACCACTGTATTTACTCTCCTTAAAAAGGAAATGCTACGACATCAACTGAGTGTTTCTAAAGAAACCTGCTGCTTCCAGGCATGTCAGTACCTACTGTCCAATGTTCTTGCCTTTGGCCTGTAAGAGCATCCTGGCACTTTTGGAGTAAGTTCTGGGCAGAGAAGTTATCAGTCAAAGACAAGAAGAAAGAATTTTAAGCACAGAATTTGACTCCAATAAATTCTGCCAGTGTGGTGACATATGAGAATGTTCTCTCAGTTCAAAGCATCTCATTGCTGCCTCTGTTCTCTTCTGAGAGGGAAAAAAAGGTGTTTCTTAAGCAGTATTTTTTTCAGGAATTGCACCTGGAGTAGAAGAGAATACCACAGATACCAAAAAGGACTCCGTGTTCTTACTGAGGAAGCAGCTCAGTCCCCAAACACTGGGACTACTCATGACCTGCACACAAGGTGCCTATTCCAGCAGTTTTCCCACAAAGCCACCTGTGCTGCACTCTCAAGGACACATTCCCTGCAGTCTGTCTGCCACCCCTTGCAGTTCCTGGGCAGGAACTTCTCACTCTGCCATCCTTAAACCTCCAACGATCTGCACTGCTCTGGGCACACTCATCAGCTGTTTCCTGTGGCTTGGAGACTGAATTCACTTCAGACATAGAGGTGAGAAGGTAGAACTATTTTGCACTGAGGAATGCTGTCAGCAATCCAGTTTTGGAGAAGACCTTCCTTTAAAAAGTTTACAGTGTCACAAGTTGCAACCCGGATCAATGAGAAGCCGAGAGCCAATTGTGGCACACCCGAATTTCTGCCTCCAGCTTGGACGCACCAACTCATGCTTTACCTTTAAATGCCCCTCTGGTTCTTGCTTCAAATTGTACAAAAATGTCCCTGAAAGCAAGCTGGGCTGTCTGCAGCAGTCTGTGCTGCAGAGGTTCCCAGGTGTTCCAGCTGGCTCTGCACACCAGGATGCTCATTCCAGGGAAACCCCCTGCCCTGGATGGAGCTGGTGCTATGAGTCCTATCAGACAAACCAGTCCTTGGAAATGGATTGGTTTTGGGCTTCTTTAGAGAAAAAAGGCAGTTTCTGCCTTGTGATGAAGGTTCAAGCCCAGTGAGGCCCAGCTGAAACCCTGAGATGCTCTAGGTGCCCGTGTGCTCATCCTTGTGCTCCACACGGCTCCTGCCAGCGTCCCACATCCCCGGCCCAGATTTGTACCCTCCTGACAATTCTTTCTCTCTTTCTTTTCACTTTTCAAGCTCCTTTAATTTGCAGCCTGGAAGCTTTTTCCAGACTAGTGGCTGACATTATTTTATGCTTTCCCTGAAGAGTTCAGCTGCCTTTGCAATTTCCAGGCATTTCTCTAGGGCTGAATCTCAATTTTTCCTGGGATACAGAGTCACATGTTCCACAGATGATCCCACCATCCATCCTCCTCCTGCTTCTTGAGTCAAGTCAGAAAAGAAAAAACAAAATGCATACTTCTCTCTCCCCAAAAAGTACGTTCTATCCCATTAAAAATTGATGCAGCATGCACTTTGAACAGCAGAAATAAATCCTGCATATTCACCAGCTTTCATTTGCTCCCCCATTCTACCACTAGACAATAATATTAAGAGAGGTTTTTTAATTTTCTTTTTCCTATGGCCCTCTCTGCACTCAGGCTCTGTACTTTTTCCACATGCAAGCAAGCATTATTTGCCAAGGAGCCCCTTTTTCCAGGGAGTTCCTGCTGGATGCACAGCCCTTCCAGTTACTCTTACTTTGCTTTCCTATTCTATTCTTTGCTTGGTAAATTGATTATTTGATTTTAGTACACAGAAAATATAATGTTTCAGAAAAGATCAGAAAAAGCTGGTTTCAGAAACACCTCAGCTAATCCCAAGAGCAGCCTGTCTCATGTCTCACTAGGTGCACAGAGACTCTTGTGGGGTTCTCCAAATTAATTCCTCCCCTCTCTAACATGAGTTTCTTCCCCAAAGCTGAGTGCAAATTGCTACATGTTGCTTACGAGCAGCTCTTGTGTTTCCTCATAAGCACGCTGCATCTCTGTCTCTTTTCCAGGCTTGATAATTTGACCTTCAGTAGGAATGTAACTTTACACCATTGTTTCAAAAATTCACCTCCTTTTATTTGAAGGGCAAGGGAAAAAATGTGGGAGCAAATCACAAGCGCTTCCATTTTTACTTCATGCATATGAAAGGCAGATGGAAAAGCAAGCACAGCAGACCAATACTGTAAATAATTCAGGGACATGAAAGGTTCCTCTACAGAAGCATCATTATGTTTTAAACTGCTTTCAGTTTAAATGTTTTAAAGAATTAGGAAACAGCTGTGCAGGCCACTTCCTTTTAAAAGCATCACTCTCATCAATAAGTACAGAATTCCTCAGCTGACTAAATGCTATTTGTTAGGATTTCCAAAAGAACCACTGACTCCTGGTGTATAATTTGGGTAGGACTCCTTAATAAGATTAATCAGCAGCTCAGAGCCTGTGGGAAGTGTGCAAGTGTGATACATCAAAAACAACCATGCAACTGTAGTGGGATGGAAAATAGCACTTTCCATGCCAAAAGGATTCTGGGTGAAAGGAAGGAAGAAAGAAGAGGAAGAATTTATGCACATTATTAAGTAAATACCAGTCTGTAGATTTTTATCTTTGGGGCAACATCAGCATCTCAGATACTTTTGTAGCTCCAAAGATGACTATCCAATTCCATTCACTGAAGCATTAAGCTTCTGTAAGTTTTGGTTAAAGTTACACTGAGCTATCAATTGTTTCCTGAAAATGCAAAGTGTACTGAGTTTTACTGAATCATAATCAATTAGGTCTGATTTTTTAAACTAGTTCATTCTCTCTACCTGTCAGAATGAACTTTTTTTATTACCAACCCCTAAATCTAATACTGTTATGTGCAAAATATCCCTAAACTGTGACAGCCACATCTGCAGAGAGACACCTGAGACTCCTCACCTGGCACAGAAGCAGGAAAAGGAGGTGGCACAAGGAAACTGGTGGTGTTCACAGGAAAGGGCAGATATCCTGGTGCACTTCTGGAGGCAAAAGTATTATTTGAAGATTTCAGGTCACCTACATGTCAGGAGCCCAAGCAATACACCTGTTGCCCTTGCAAACCATTGAAATTACTCACTGGGTATTTCTTTAGTAACAGAAAACACTGCCCAGTGTTTTCTGAATGTGTTTATTTAATTTTTTAAAACAGTATTACTTTCATCATCTTCTATTCCTTTGTCAGTTTTGTCTTTATGCCACATTCTGAAACAGCTGAAGTACTCATTTCAAGCTTTCAGATAAACACAATCCTACCCTTTCAAAAAATGTCATTTTCAAACATTTATTGATGTTCCAAGACTCATGACAAGAAATGCAATCAGAGACACGGATTTTCCCCGTATGCCTTCAATTTCTCTATTCCCCACCGTAGCTTGGATCCCAAGTGTAGGTTATGTAATTTTCCAAAAAAATCATTCAAAAAGATACCCTTAATGCTGGGTTGAGGCTGTTTTCCCTAGCCAAGAGTTTGCCTCCTAAAACAAAGTCAATTTTTAGTTCATTTTCATTATCTTCAGAGGTAAACATAATAACATAAGCAACAAAGAACAACACTGTAGTTCAACACTACAGGAAATCCATCCTAAAGCTTGTTGGAACCAATTTTTTTTTTTAAAACCCACATCATACAAACTGCCAAACAAACATAATCTTAACCTAGCAGCTTTATTATGTAAAAAAAAGTTGGAAGTTAACTTCCTGTCTCCAAGTTTTGCATCCCATCAGTTCTTGCCTGGTGTTCTGCAGCCAGCAGGTCAGTGCAGAGCTGCCAAATTCTCCACTGCACGTTCTGGCAAATGCAGCAGGGAAGTAAATGTGAGCCCAACGTGATCTCAGTTACCTCTGCACTGTTTCATTGTACAGCAACAACACATAATCAGTGTTAGCAGCACTGGGCTAGGTAGTGTTAAAATAACTGCTGGTTTTAATGATCTGCTGCAGCAGGATTCCCTCCCCTCGGGAGTTGGGTTTGTCACCCATCAGCCTGTGCTCACATCCTGGCACCCACCAAAGGGAGGGAAACACTTCAGGACAACTCTGCTCTTGGCTCATCTTGCTTTTCACCACAGCCAGTTGCAATCCAACCCAGGAGAGCCTCAGACTTCCCTCTGCACCCACTGAGGGCACCTGAATGCACAGCAAGAAGAGCAGATTCTGCCTGTCCCATTTTGCCCTCAATTCCTTCCCCATGAGGGGCTGGTAGCAAACTAAAGTCCTTATGCCTATAAACAGGGTGGAATGCCTGGATCAGAGCTGATTTGTAAGGGAAGGGATATTCTCATAGTCTTCAAAAGCAAAAGAAGTTCTGTTTGTTACTTTTTTATATGAGTATCATATTTGGGTATGTTTCTAACTCATGTAATTTGTTACAGCCTATTCTTGGAAGCAGAGGTTGAAACTAAAAATATTATTAAAATATTTCTGAATTATTAGAAGTGTTCATGCAGTTGGATTCAGCCCTAGGAAGGAACCAAGAGAAGAAATGGATAAATGCCTGCCCACAGCAGGCTCCATCAGCCATCTAACAGGTATCTCACAACAGAGCTGCAAATCTCCAATGCCCCATCAGGTAGAAAAGACCCAGAGTAAGAATTTGCTTTCTTCTACATCCTTTAGTGCTACCTGACTAAATGTGGAGTGGAGTGGAGTGGAGTGCTGCATCTGTTTTTCCCTGCCTCTGTCACAGATTCACAGTTTACAAACCCACTGAGGGCATGCAGGCAGCTCTCGTGCAAAGATTTGCCTAATGGTCCCCATCAGCTCACAGACTCAAATGGCTGGGAGTGGGGGGTAGGGGAGAGCTGCCTAAATCCTTCTGCAATGCTGTGGGAAACCAGATGCAGGATTTGATGCCAGCTGAAGTTAACCTGATGGACAAAAGGGTTTATTTTAACTTGGTCACTCGATCCAATTCACTGCACAGT
Organism: Chaetops frenatus; assembly: GCA_013400775.1. Taxonomy (NCBI): domain Eukaryota; kingdom Metazoa; phylum Chordata; class Aves; order Passeriformes; family Picathartidae; genus Chaetops; species Chaetops frenatus. The sequence continues at coordinate 71,741 of VZTR01013012.1, forward strand.
CACACAAACACTTGTGCCTGTATGAGCCAAGGGGGAAAAGGGTGTGTTACAGCTCTGCCTGTCTTGGCAGCAGCACTGGCTTATTTCCATTTAAACTGTATGTTAAAGTATGTCTTAACAGCCCTTGAGCCATTTTATTTAGTCTCTTGAGTCACACATACATCACACAGATTTTTGCTGCTGTCCAGACTGGAGACACTTCATAAACAAAGCATGAGTCCTCATACAGGAGGGAAAATTATGGCATGTCTAACAAAATACTCAGTGACCCAATGGCTGCATACAATGGTTGGGTTTTCAGAAAGAGTTGCAGTTTGGTAGTTAAAGCAGAGGATTGCTGAGGTATGCTGCCAACATGAGAGAAGCAAATAAATGAATTTGTTTTCATGCCCCAGTCTCCCTACCTTCCATAAACACTTTGTAAGACCTCGGGACAAGAACTAATATAATGATTGTTTATGAACAAAACATCTGACAAAACCTTTAGATTCTCGAGATTCTTAAAAGCATTTAAAAATGTAACACAGAACTGTGATAAAAACCAAGTATGGGTAATGTCTGTCAACAGGTTGACTGTCCATTCTCTCCTGTGTATTTGCAGGGCCTGCACTACAAGAAGAGTCCTTATCATAAGAGTTTGTTCATTTTCTCTCTCCCTAATACTTACCTTTACCTATCCAGTGATAAGCCACAGAAAAAAGTACACATAATGTTGATTTATCACATTTAAATGACACATTTTGTTAGCTGCTCGTCGCAATCCTACTCCCAATGATGTAAATGGAGGACTTTGTTTTGCACAAGTGGCTGGAGACATAAAGATCAATAAGCACCTTCCTCCTTGCCTGCTTTGCATTTATCATTCCTACCTCTCTGTTTTGCTGGTGCTGATTTCCCCATTCAGTCTTTGATCTTGGCTGTAATCTTGGCACTGTTATCTCTTCCTCTTTCCTTCCCTGTTCATTCCTTCCATCTCACAGCTGATAGAGTGGTGCAGCTCTATGGAGGTAGTTCCTTGCCTTACCAGACAACAATTTGGAAAACCAGAGCAATCATAACCCATTCCTGCTGCTGCTCTGTGATAGCTGTGGTTAGGGAAGCATTACACATACCCAGTCGCTCCAGCTGTAACATTTCAGGCCAGCACAAGATGAACACAATGCCCCTCAGGCATCTCTGCATTATGCTGCCCAAAGGCAGCAGCTGATGCACCATCTCAGGAGGCCTGATAGCAGCATTCAGCCCTCACTCATGCATTAAATATCAGAATCACAAGGGGCTGCTATCCTTTCAAATCCAGCTCACCATTAAAGGATCCTCTCTGTTGGTTATTTCATAGCTGAAGGAATCAATAATTAAAAGGCAGCAGGTGTTCTTCACCAGGACTAAATCTTGAGTTAGGAGCAGAACAAAATCCAGCAGATCCAGACTTTCACATATAGGAAAGAGCTTAGGTGAGTCAAAGGTCCCCTGGATGTGTGCAGAGCAGGCTGGCAGCAGAGCACACACCCAGTGACCCTGAGACACTCTGGCTCTCAGCTGGGGAATGTGTTTGCCCCACAGGCATCCCTGCCTTCTGCAGGACTCACACAACTGTCCTGTTTCCACTGCTGCTGGCACATCACAGGCACGTGAAGATCCCCTCCTTTCCAGTTTCATGTTACGAGCTGCTCCAGGATGAAATGTGCCACATGGTTAAACAAGAGCTGGCTCAGGGAGTGGGATGTGACTGGCAGTAGCTGCAAGATGCCACATCAGTGCAAATGAAACAAACTCCTCTTGTTCCAGTGACTTCATGCTGCACAAACAGAAGCTAGCTGAATACAGACCATGGCTGAAAAATCATTTTCCACAGGTGAAGCCTACTAAAATCCCTGCTCTCAGCAAAGCTTGCTGCTAGCTGACATCCCTGGCAGCTCTTCCAAGGGGGCTTGGTGCTGCCAGCTATGCTGGGGCACACTGGGGTGGGCTGGGCACACTGGGATGGGCTGGGGCACACATGGCATGATCCAGACCTACCCAGGTAGGATGGGAGGTGGGACAAGTCCAGCAATCTCTGTGTCCCAGCCCCACGATGGAGGCTGGCTCTGCTGCCTGCAGACACGTGCAAGGTCTGCAGCCTTTCCTCCTGGACAGCCTGACAGCTCTGAAGTGCCAGTGGCACAGTCAGAAGTCCTCTTACCCTTACCAGTGCAGGGAAAGTGCTATGGATATACCTCAGGCTAAGAGGCAGATCTGTCATTTGAGGAAAGGATGTAAAAACAAGAAAAATAAGAGAACAACTTCTGATGACAAAGTGCCTTTGAATACTCAGCTTGCTAGAAAGACCTACAACACCTGAAGGCTGATCATGGCAGAGTCCTGCCTGTCTCCACTTGGGAGACCTCACCACTGTAGGATGAAGTGTTTCAGCATCAGTCACAACCAATATTCTCCAAGGAGTGACCACATGGCAGCTGGCATCTGCTGGCTGTGGAAGGGCAGCCCAAAGGGCAGTGGGCACAGGGCTCAGCTGCAGCTCTTGGCTTCTGGAAAGAAATTCCTGAGCACTTCCAGTACTACATGTCTTCCAAAAAGGGCAGGCAGTTCTGTAATACTAAGAATAGGTGGCATAAAAATCACTTTTATTTCCTCCTTCAGTTCTTTTTAAAAGCTGGACTATTTTAGACAAAGAAAAGCCATTGTTGTAACGATTGGTCAAAACCCAACACCATTTCCCCTGCCTTAGCAGAGTCACCGTTTTTCAGGGCTCCTATGGAACTGCAAACAGGCACATTTCAAGTAAAACTTTAGGATAAAAACACAGGCAAATGCAAGTGTTCAGGGATGCACCATCTCTCTGGCAGGTGCCCTTGCACAGCCAGTAGATGCCAAGTGCAGTATGGTTGCTCCCTGGGGAAGCCTGGCTGTGGCTGACACTGAAACACAGCAGACCATGACCTTCCCACTGGAACCTGGAAGGGAGCTCCCCTTACACACAGGCAAGGTGCACTGCTGGCTTGTTTTCAGCTTTCAGATCCACTGGCATCTTTTGGCACTCACAGAAATACCCACGTCCACATCAGCTGAAGCCACACAGTCCCTTCCCAGCCTCTGGCACTGCGAGGAGCTGCTCTGGCCAAGGTGCAGAACGTTTTGCTTCCTGAGCTCCACAAGCTTCGTGCTGGCCTAGTCACCAAGTCTGCCCTTTTGGATTTAGGTTCTCTCATTTGCTGTTGCTACCCCTAATTTAGTGTCCTTCACACATCTGAGGAAGGCACACGCTGTGCTGACCACAGTGTTGAGAATGTGGACTCCAGCAGAGCTACCTGCTGCCAGCTGGATGCCAGCCCTTTGATCTCCTGGGGACCAGACAAAGGTGGTCCCAGCAGATTTCAACCCACCTAACAATCTGTTCCACCAGATTGTGACTGCACTACCAGAAAGGCCATTTCCCACTGGCGGAATCTGGCAGCTTTGAATCTTTCCTACATTGGCAAGGATGAAAATATGCAGATGGAAAGAGAAGCCATGGTGTCTCTGAATTAAATTATTAAAGTTCAAAACCATCTGAGACTTGGGATTGCAAAGGTCAGCATTGAACTGTACCACAAATTTATCAACACAAGATGCCTCTGTGGCCTTTAGTTTACTGAAAAAGGATGATGATGTTCACAGATGAAACTGAAATCCAGCACAAATCCAAGTGCATGTCACGCACACAACTTGCAAGAACTGATTAATTCCCAATGTCAGTGACTGTGATTTAAACATTCTTCCAAAACCAAAGAACATCTCTGTAGTGAGGCTTCCTTAACAGTTAACAAGATCACGCTCTCCAGAAGATCACAGAACTTGTGTGAAGAGATTTTGTAGTTTTCAGTGAAGCCATTAAAAAGAAGGACTATCATGCAATCCAAAACTGAAGTAAAAAACAGAAGCAAAAGCAGGCTGACTGATTCCAGTGAGAACTGGGTGTTCAGATGAAGAGATTACCATTTTGGGTGTACATACACAAATTAGCAATTAGGGGTAATTGCTTCCAGCTGCATTTTGCTGTTAAAAAAAATTATTAATAACTTGTAATTAACATTAATTTAAAAACAGATGAAAGCCCATGTTGGTGCTGAGAGTAGACACGCCTGACAGAAAACAGCTACCTCACAGGCAGCACTGGTGGCTGTCAGCTAGAATATTTCTTGTGTGTTCCCAAACCAAAATTACAGCAGCTTTAATCTCTCTGTCTTCTCAGGCACTTCCTGCCCACTGTTCTCTCCCCTTAACCACGGTGAGATCTTCAACAGAAGTACCATGAGAGGAGGAAACTCGCTGTGCACAGGCTGCCAGGTATCTGCTGCTCGGTACCCACCTGGTCAGCTGCAGCAGAGCTCCCAGGACAGGCCTGCCAGCCACCCTGCCCTCCAACCTGCTCTCCCACCTCCACGTCAGGAGACAAACCCAGCCAAGATCTAAGACTGAAACGAGTCTGCTGGAAGAGCTCCTCGTAATTTGCCCTGACAGCGTTTCCTGCCAGGAAATAAAACCTGTCTGGCCCCAGGCAGCCCTGGTTGTGTTCCTCTGCACATCACCAGGTGAGGCAAGCCCATGCACAGGTGGCACAAGGGGCAGGGCAGCCCCTCAGCTGGCCATGCCCAGGTGAACCTTCCCTTGTGCTCGCAGGGCAGACCAGTGAAGGGCCAGGGGGGTGCTGGGGAGGAAGGTACTTGGCCATTGCACAGGTGTGGTGGCTCTGTGGCTCCCCACAGGTCAGTGAGGAGGCACATGGCACAAGGCACCCTGCCTGGTCAGCACCTCAGCCAAAGGCAAGCTCATCTCGTGGGTGCCCCTCCCATAATTTACAACTCAAGAATACAACTTTGAAGTTATATTTTCAGAAGTTTACCTATTTCTGTACTTCGCTCTGTAAAAGTACAAGCCTGCTACAGCCTTCAATGCATCAGGCTTGTGGACTTGTTCCAAAGAATTGTGCTGCCAGTATCTGGTTACCCAAGCCAGAAAACCTCTGCCCAGAGTGGGTTAGTACACACCTCTCTGGACAGGATGCTGGATCACACCTAAATGTCCATTTGACCCAGAATCTTACCTGGGCCAAATGGAAGTGGACTTGGTGTCCTCAACAAAAGCCAACAGCACATATTTGTCAATAAACAGGACAAAGGCCAACAGGGACAGTCTCTCAGCTGAGCTCCAGATTATAAAACACCAGGCAAGGCAAAAAACCCCAAACCTCAAGGCAGTGATGCACCTGTCCTACACAGAATGTCCATTTCTATTCACTATATTCCCTCCTGTTGACTGCTGTTGAATTCCTAGGGTATTTTCCCCCCACTCTAATCAGTATTTCTGTTTGGTCAAATGGGCAGCCTTCAGCCAACAGAAGCATTTCTCGAGTTATCCAGCACTGCTTCCCTGAGCAGAATCACTGAATATTCTGAGTTGGAAGGGACAGATGAGGATCATCAAGCCCAGCTCTCATGTGAATGGCCTGTACAGGGATCAAACCTGTGCCCTTGGCATTATTAGCACCATGCTCCAACCAAATGAGCCAATTCCAGGGTCAGGTGCTGACCTTCCCCACTGGGGCTGCAGCTGGGACCAGAGTTCCTTGCCCAATTCCCATCACATCTCTGGGCTCAGCACACATCACCTTCAGGAGTGGAGCTGAGCAGATTGAGGTCCCTGCAATCTAACTGCTTGTGTGAGGGTCATGTGACTTCTTTTAATTTAAAAAAAGCACCCTAAATATAATTATTATTATTATGAAGCCCCAGCCTGGCATCCATTCTTCCAGCAGTGTAGAAGCTCAGAGATTTTATTTCATCTCAATTTCCTGTAACTCCTATCTCTACAGTCTGAGGTTCAGGAACCTTTTATCAATAAAAGGCTAGTTCCTTATAGTCACCCCAAGGCACTCAAACAGAATAGAATTCAGACACTTCTATCACCAAAACTTAACAGCAAACAGGTTTCACTGTAAACAGGATTGGCAATACACTGTTCAGATATTTTTAAGCTT